>SEYY01000007.1:120228-142728 GCA_009176605.1 Armadillidium nasatum | reverse complement strand
AAACCTTGAAATAAATAACAAAGGAAAGACAACTTAATTCTTTCTTATTATAAAATTGTTAAATTCACTAAAATAGTGAAAATTTATCCAGAATATACTTTTTTTATATTCATCGTCATTATCATCGTCATCGTCATCGTCTAAAAAATCTTAATTGTCCTATCATTAATATATATATATATATATATAGGACTCTGGACCTGGGGCCCTTAGGCCTCCGGTCCAACCCCTTGGCCATTTTGTCTACTTAGCCGGTCTCCCAGGCTCTATAATAATTGCAATGTGTGATATACCGGGTTGCTCTTCACGGTGTTACTTTTATTGGCAATTTTCTACATTATAAGTTTTTGTTTCTCTTTTTTTCTAAGACGTGTGATCACGCTTACTAGCTGATAACTTTCCCGTTCTATATAGATATTTTTTATTACTCCTCGGGGTGCTTGTAGATAAAACAGTACCAATTTTCTTTAGCGTGAGTTTTATGCCGAGTCATTTACGTTTAAAACGTTTTGTTTTTTTTTTTTATATATGTGAGATTTACCCTTTTATTGATGTAGTGCCAAACACTTTTGATGAGCGCTGAAAATTTGGTATATTTAATATTTTATTATATAAATTATAAATGTATGATTTACAAAATAGTCTCTTTAATAGACATTTTATCCATAGTTATAGGATAAATAAATGTTATTATATATGTTATAAGCTAAAAACTGACTAACTATAGAAAAATAATTTTTTTGATCTAAAAAAATCCACCTTATCAGACAAATTTAAAAAATATATAAAATAAACTATAGACATTTCCTATTTTTGGTGTGTATAGAGGAGGGGTGGGGCTACAAATTCTCCTATGTACTTTATTCGATGACATTCGTTGGTTTTGAGATATAGCCTTCAAAAGTCCATTTTTGGCCAAATTTAAAATTCCCAAAGTTTGAGAGGCTAATTACTCGTTTCCAATACTCAAAATAAGCATTTATAATATGCACTAAATTAAAATTAATTGTTATTGACTCTGCCTCTCTTCTAACAATATTTCACATAATTAAAAAATAGTTATAGGTAGTCGTATTTTTTTATAATTATATTTTTATTTTTTTTTTTTTTTTTTATTTTTATAAAAAAATTTTTTTAAGTGCTTATATAACTTTTTCTTAGACGTGATATCAAAAACCTAATATTATTACCACCAATGTGCAAGTAAATTATTGGGCAGGATACGTATATTCAGTGACTAGGATTTTCTATTGACATACATAGTTCCGGTTACTCCAGTTGGAATTTTGAGTCCTAACTGTTTAATTATTCAGCTATTCTATTTACTCTCCACTTAGTGTCCTTAAATAGTTTCAACCGATATATAGACTCACTAATAATGCTTCTCTCAATCTAGACTCAGAATCTAATCGTTTAGAAAATTCACAGTGCTCTCAAAATTTCAGCTCAATCAGCAAATAATAAAAATGATAAAATTTCATATAAATATTAAGGCAGAATATTAGATTTGTGTTTTCTAGTTTCTTTGTGTACCGTCCTAGTGCTATGCAAATGGTTACAGTTTTGTAATTTACTCTTTATTATACTCTCAAGTATAAGATTGGTTTAAAAATTGTGAATTTTTATAATACTTTGTAGCACCGTAGGATTTCTTTCTAATTGTTCTGACGGCAGATGTTTATACATTTAGCTATATTTCTGTAGGACATTCTTATCATACAGAAAATACTATTGTTTGTCTCATAAGTTATATATATAAATATTTATATGCAGAAAGCTGATCTTTTTAGCTCTATTGTGATCTGAAAGTAATAAACCAATAATATTTTTAAATATGTCGCTATATTATGATAATATATTTGATTACATAGGCAATTTATAAAACTCATTATGTATTATATGTATTAATATAAGATAGACTAGAATTGCTCATTTGTTTGACTCTTTTATAATTTTTTTTCATTAGCATTTAAGACTTTTCTTGAGTGGTTTCTTACTTATATATACCTAGTTTATACTCTTAATAATATATGTGATTTTATATTTTTGAAATCAATTCTTTATAGTTTTATATTTTGTACTCATTTTTTGAAACTATTTAATATGTCTCACATACTCATATACTCTAATTTTTAGTGTCTAATTTTGTGTGATGATATAATGCACGTATAATGATTATATATATTATAGTGTATATTGCATTATTCATACTCCTTCCTTATCATAATAATTAATCCTTTTTATCTATTATATTCTACATAGACCGCTAATTAAGTAGATCATTAGATTGCTTTTGACCTACTTTACATTTTTTTAGATTTATTACCCCGGCCAAATCCCCGGTTTCCCGGCATCCCTGGCCAAATTCTTGTGGTTCACCCTGCCCCTCTGGCCTTATATTCAACCACTCTCGGGTCGAAGTTTACCTTTATTTTGCTCATACTATATGTACTACTAGGTCATTCATATGCAGTATGTACTATATTTTCGATATTTATATAATATAATTTAATTTATTATATATTTATATATTATATATTTTATTATTATATTATTTATCTATTAATTATTATATTATTATTAACAATACTTAAGTTATAATTAATTAATATCGTCTCTATATTCTATATAGCTTGTATTTTTATTATTAATTCGTTTTGTGAGAGTATTTGTTATATATTTAAAATTATGATTACAATGATTCTATCTTGTTAAGATAAGATATAGTGAAAAGTTTTGGTAGATGTGTGTCTAGTCAGGTACTGTTGTTTATCTTATGTGTTTCTTTCATTTTATTAGAATGCTGATGCTCCCCTCCACCCTGCAGCCTCATCATCCCTGCCCACCGTGCTAAACCCGCGCAGCCTATTTATCTGTCCCTCTTTAAGAGAGTAAGGAGCAATACATGCGTCCGCAAAATGAGAGTATCTTCGTTATATTCTTACAAGCTAAAATTTTCTCATTATGAAAAATGAGGTTTATTTAGTTTAATTTACTGGTATGTATTTATTATTATTATATTTATTCTTTAAATCTCATGTAATATTTCATGGAGGATAAGATATTCTCAGTTATGGGCATTTCAATGTACTGAGTTAAACCTATTAGATAAAAGGTTGAGTTTATATAATATTGTGTAATGATCCTTTTATATACACATAATATATTTATTATAAAAAATATAATATTAAATAATTAATTAGTGATGATCCATTGGTCTTTTGATGGCAGGGACTACAACAAGGAATAATCATAGGTCTTATATTTTTCTTTGTATGTCTGTATACTGTGCTAATAATAACTGACTCTATACCAATGTTTGGATTTAAATCGATATATGATTGATATTAATTATACTCAAGATTACGGATTGATGGATAGATAAATAATAATATTAATATCGTATGAATATAAAGATAGTCTAATAATTGAAATAATAATTAAATAATAAATGCTCTCTAGTACAGAATATATATTTAGTTCTGACTATAGATAACGATATACTTTATCTATACTCTCAATTTCATGACTACAAAATTATATTAAGCTCTACATATAAAATAATATCATGTACTAATTGTTCAATATAAAGTAATAAATAATAAGTAGAGATGAGAGACCATGAGAATCGAGTTTAGCAATAAAAATTTTTATCAGCCATTTTATTATAGCAAGAGCGTATATATATACAGCTACTAACAAAATACTAGTTTTTTAATTTAATTTAATAATTAATTTAATAGTAATAATATTCGGGGTTCTTTCGTTGTAGGTATTAACCAATAGCGTCCTGTATATAGATATATATCTACAAGTATAATTATTATAACTAACTAAACCAATCAACTACGAACTACTCATATTTACTAATCTCCAATCAATAAAAGAAATAAGTAATAATTATTTATATATAAATTCATTTTATTAGTTCATTATCTTCTCATAATTTATACTCGACACAATACGTAAAAATGAGGCTGCTAGGTGCTTTCCCAAGCCTTGAATTGCAGGCACGAGCTTCTCCTCTCAATACATCATGATTATAAAAAAGTGATGCCCCTTCCCTTACTCTAAGAGTGTACCATGAGCATTCTCTGATAAATAAGAACTATGATAATTAATATTTTTAAGAGTCTCGTATCATATTTCATATATATCACAATATAAAGTGCACTAAAGTAATTAACTTATTTTCAATTCCTCGACTTACTGAATACAACATACACAGATTAATTGTTCCTATTGCTCCTTATCCGATCACGCTACTCCTAATAACTGCTAATCTCAAACGTGTCGTTTTTTTTTTTGTTTGAAACTCTGAAAGACATAGCAACTTATACTATCCCTACGGGAAGACCTCGTGTAAGAACATGACTTTATCATATAATGAATGCAATTAATTGGTTACCTCTATAGGTCATATATTAGTCCTGTTAGATATGTGATGTTTCTATTTACTTGACAATAAAAAAATCAGCGATAGTATTATTGCTTAGTAAGAAGCTAAGAGTGTGACAAATAAGATTAAGAAAAGCCACGCTGAGTCTGCGCATTTATGCTATATTTTTCCATTTTCCATGTCTATACGGATATTATATCTAGCTAATTGGTTATCGATATATTTCACAATGAATAATACTCCGATATAATTATGTGCATTAGTTATTTAAGTTAAACTCCCAATATTATGGCTATAATTCGATACTCCGATATAACCGATACATTAATTATTTATTGTAACCAATTATTATGGTTATTCAATACAATAACTCAATGCGATGTATAAGTACAAGAAATTTGTCCTACATAACGTGGTATAATAATATACTCCAACATCCTTTATCTTTAGTGAAATTAATCAATTCGTGTTATCAGAAGAATCAAATATTTTCGTCTACCATGATGAATTCTTAGTATGTGTGAGAGTCTACTCATGTGTGTAATCTCGGCGACATGGAATTGCTTGCCGAATGTTTCTTTTCGAATGAGCTGGAATTTGGGTGTGCTATCAGAGGTTTTCTAAAGTTGAATGTTTAAATAGTTATAAATCGATTTCTAACTATTTGCTGATTCTCTACTCTTCATATAATCTGGATCGAATTTTTTGGTTCATTCCGGTGCAAAGACGAAAAGAGAGAGTCAGAATATATTTGTCTTATTCAGTTCCCATCAATCGAGGACAAGAAAAAAAAAAAAATACATAGAGCAGCATATACTATGTCCAAAGTACTATAAGTGAATACGTCTACTAATATTTCTTTTATACTTGTCATCATTGTATTTTAATTTGATATTTTCGTTATTAAAGAGATTCATTTAAATTTTCAAGTCTGTTTATATACTATATCTCATATATTATCATTGTCGGATAATATAATTTGTAAATATTATATTATTTGTAAATAATGTTAATTAATAAGATTTATATATCAGTCTAATATGTGTGTGTGTGTGTAAATAATTGTATTTGTAAAGTATTTTAAATATAATATATTTCATAAAATTTTTGAAAATAAGTGAATATCCTTCGTTCGCATTGAAAACAATTTGTTAAGAAATTGATGTTTACTTGGTTTCTATTAAGCCTAACTGATTGTACTTATAATTTTTAAATCAGTTTTAGACCTAAATCTTGCTTTCATTAGTGGCTCATATAATGAGGTCTCTAATTGTGTCCCAATATACGTCATTTTAATTCTCTAACATTTTGTATAGAGTTAACAGACTCTCCGCAGGACATACCATATAGTGAAAGTACAACCTCCCTCCTCCACTCCGATGTTGTGGGGCACACTAGTTGAGATTACTTATTTTGTTCCGGAGGCGAACGTCAAATAACCATCCTTGAAAAACGCATATAACTACAAAATCTTTTAAATTTAACCTTAAAATAATGACATTATAATATATTATGATATATATATATATATATATATATATATATATATATATATATATATATATATATATATAATATATAATAATATATATATATAATTAATAATAATAATAATAATAAGATAAGATTAAACAATACTTTAAATTAATGGACTTTAATAATAAAAATATATTAATAAATATTCAAATATAAAAGAAATTAAGTACATCTTATCACTAAACACTGACAAGAAGCGCCTATGTAATCGTTGTGATAGCTTTCTTTCCTATCGTTTTAAAAGGAGATACTCTCAAAACTTAGAACCCCCCTCTCCCCCAAAACCCACACATCTCCCTCTCCTGCTATCACTGATAAAAAAAAAATCAATCAAAAATAATTTCAGAAGTTTTTAACTATATGACATTTATTATGCCTAATAATAATAATAATAAATAATATTATGCTTAATAATAATAATAATAATAATGAGTTTGGATAGGCAACAATACTGTACCATAAGAGGAAAACGAAAAGCAAGGGCGACAGGACTAACAACTCGGCTCTGTGATTATCGATTATTGCGTGCAACAACTCCAGGACCAGCATGGGAAACCAAAGCTTCAAGAAGCATCTTCCGGAGGTCTCTGGAAGAGTGTTTCAAACTTAGATGGAGACAGTGCTAGTACTAGTGAAAGGGTGAAAACCCTACTTGAGTTTCAATAAAGCTCAAGAACTGGCACTGAAACCAACGAGCCGAAAAACATGGTCTTCTAGAGCCCTCTAGGAGGGGGTACTTTTAAGTGAAGATGGAGAAAGCTGCTGGTCCCACTGACAGGGTGAAAATCATTTCAGGGAGATGAATATGAAGGATAATAAAATAATAAATAAATATAACTATCTTACAAAGAAAATCGAAGTTTATTATTATTATTATTATTATTATAACAAAGACCGAATTATTATTGTTAATACCTTACAACGAAGACCGAATTATTATTTACTATTATTATTATTATTAAAAAAAAACATGTTTGAAGACTCGCTCTTGCTATACTTTCAACTCGTCGTCGCCCCCTCTTTCGTATTGACAAGACAGAAATTTTATGGGTTTTGGTCACGAAGGTCATTCGTTCAACGAGATTTTTTCGCATGTTATTTCAATGTGACCCTTCATACTATAAAAACCCCCAACCAACGCACAAAAACAATCAAACAAAATTTTGGTACTTTTAGCCAGAAAAAAAAAGAAATACTGACATCAAGTTTTCCAAGAAGTTCTGGCACATATTATTATTATTATTATTATTATTATTATTATATATGATGTCTAAAGGAAATCTTACACAATTGTTTAAACTTCAACTTTCAATAGGGTTTACAGTAGCATTGAAATGCATAAACTACTGAGATCTTCAACTGAATATCTATGGAGATTAAGAATAAATAAATAAATAAATAAATACCGTAAATAAACTTAAAAAATTAATGATTTTTTTAAGTAAATAACTCGCTATGGGTTTCTATGATGCATAAAACAACAAGTCCATTTACACATGAAGATACAGTTCACATAATAGTAAAACCACTAAAGAACACAATCTTTCTCTCTCTAATATACACTTATTTAAATAAACACACAAAATACGTCAATTTAAATTATATATACATGCTTTAGAAATATAGAGACGAATTATTTTAATTTATACTTAATGTCTTGTGTATAATAATAATAATAATAATAATAATAATAATAATAATAATAATAATAATAAAATAATAAATACGAAAATAGCAATGCAATCCAAATGCATATGAAGACCTGTGTACAATTAGTGCAAAATAAATATTTAATAGTGTTCTAAAAATATAAATTTTAAAAGAATTTAAATAAAAAATTTAAAAATTAAATCAAGTAAATACAATTAAAAAAATATAAAAAAAAAAAATGTAAAATAATTTATAAATCATAACAAAATTTGTAAATTAAACCTAATATAAACTTATATAATATTTATAAATTACAACAAATAGGTTACTTACCTTGAATAACATCAAATCACAGATGAAACAAGTTCTTGCATTTACAATTGAGCAGATAAAATTTAATGTTTTTTTATAAGCTTATAAGAGATCACTTGTGCAATATTAGAATTAGACTAGATTATAAATGGCACTTAAAATCACTAAAATAGACCTATATAAAAAAAATTATTATTTTATATTATATTATATATATATATATATATATATATATATATATATATATATATATAATATATATATATATATAAATATATATATAATATATATATTTATATATATTATATATATATATATATTATATATATATATATATATATATATATTATATATATATATATATATATATATAATATACCCCTTTATAATACAGTGAATAATGCTCTAGCATATTGTGTAACAGCAATAAAGTTTGAGGCAAAGTCTTGTTCGCAGGGGCATACATTATATAATATA
This sequence comes from Armadillidium nasatum, assembly GCA_009176605.1. Lineage (NCBI taxonomy): Eukaryota > Metazoa > Arthropoda > Malacostraca > Isopoda > Armadillidiidae > Armadillidium > Armadillidium nasatum. Next base: position 134,354 of record SEYY01000007.1, on the reverse strand, counting down.
AAGTATAAAGCTTATATATTAATACAATTTCAATATAACATTTAATGCATGCAGATATAAATAATTACATATTAATAACATACCAAAAATAATTTCACAACTTTCTGATATAATTATATTTATTGAACCCATGAGATTTTTGTGAAGATATGTTCCAAGAACAAAATGCCATATATGTAACATATGAATGCTATAATAAGCCAGATGATACACACCGAGAACACAAAAATCAATAAAAAAATCATTTTTGGATTTACTCTTGCACAAGGGTTATAAGATATTTTTTCCCATTTAAATTTGACCCAATGTATAAATGGAAGTTCAATATATGAAATATTTTTCCCACTAATGAAGTAAATCAGTTTCAAAAATCTTTACTTGCAAATGTCCATTGATAATTGTGATGAACTGCCTGATTATTTATTTACAGTTGTATAATATATATATATATATATATATATATATATATATATATATATATATATATATATATATATATATATATATATATATATATATATATATATATATATATATATATATATATATATATATATATATATATATATATATATATATATATATATATATATATATATATATATATATATATATATATATATATATATATATATATATATATATATATATATATATATATATATATATATATATATATATATATATATATATATATATATATATATATATATATATATATATATATAAATTTAATTGCTTACTTCCAATAATATAATTAGACACACTGATGGAATACACTATGTTTAAATAGAATAAATAGCAATGATGTGCATCAGCTATTGAACTGTGAATGGCATTTAAACAGGTTCACTAAAAAAATTAGTTATGAATAGCAATGAATTATGTAATTTGCATTCAAAGTGATTGAGTATAAAAAACAGGTTATACTCTTTTTCTATTTAGAAAGATTTTTTGTATACTCAAACATTTTACTGCTTTGCATGGAAAAAAAAATTTGTAATTTGAAACTTTTCCCATGCACAGTAACAAAATGGTTGGATTAATAAAAAAAAAATTTTAAAATTTTTTTTTCTGAGATTGTACAGTTGGGCAAGTTACGCATTTTTTATTTAGAAAAAATTTTTGTATACCCAATCACTTTGGTGCTGTTCACAGGAAAATTTTTTAAACATTTTCCTGTGCCACAGCATCCAAATTGTTAGGTATACATAAATTGTTAGCTAATACATTCATTTTTTTGTCAACTACAATTTTAAAAATAAATAGTAATTTGCAGATTTCCATATACTTTCCATAAAAATATTCAGAAAAGTTCATATTTCTGAAAAAAATTGTTATTAATATAATCCCAATTTTTTAAAATTTTGGTTAGTTTTACCCCATTTTACAGTATATATATATATATATATATATATATATATATATATATATATATATATATATATATATATATATATATATATATATATATATATATATATATATATATATATATATATATATATATATATATATATATATATATATAAAAGATGTCATACTTTTATTTTTACAATTTCTGCTTCTCTCTTATAATATGAATAATCTCTAGAGAAGGATGTATGCAAAATCACATAACTACTACATTTATAAGTATCTGGATTAATACAGATTTTTCTATCATGATTTTCTGAGTATAACCCACATTTCAAAGGACTAGTACAATTTTTAATATCATGACCACATCTTTGGCAATGGAAACATCTTAAAGAGTTAGGGTAATACGATATCATAATGCATATACTCACACATTAATTTATCTGGAAGTTTATTACCTCCAAAAGTTAAAACCAAGCTTGTTTTAATGTTGTCAATTACCTTTGAATATTCTTCTTGCATGGAAAACAGCTTGACAATGTCAAAACTTATAGGAACATAGGAAAATAGAGACAGTTAGAAGCCACAAGGGCCTATCGAGACTGTCCCAGTCCAAACATATATACTTCCTGCTCTGAAACAGTTATTAACTCCAGAGCAAAAAATTATTCCTTCAACTGTATTTAACCTACATGCAATAGACATCTCAACTTTAAATGTATTATTAATAACTGACTAAGTTTTCACAAATATCTGGATATGTTCAAAAGACAAAGTCTCTATCAAAAACATCCAGATTTGAAATATCTTAAAGATTTGATTGGTCCTCCAATCAAATTAAGATAATTCTTAAAAATCAATTTGATTACGTTTTGTCAAAGACCTTGAAGGATCATCAGGTGACATGCATAAAAAAACAGGCATATTGTGGAAACTTTGTATCCCTATAACCATTTACAGTGGTATACTGAGGATGGAATACCCCTCACTTCCCTTACTCCCAAAAGAAATACGTGCTCTTCCAATATGTGATCTACCAACAAGCTTCATTCCAATATGTGATCTATCATCAAGTTTTTATTCCAATATATATATATATATATATATATATATATATATATATATATATATATATATATATATATATATATATATATATATATATATATATATATATATATATATATATTTTAGCATTCACCAGAGTAGGACTATTTGCTGGCCATTAACATAGATTTACCCTTAAAGTCCATGTAAGGTTAAGTTGAACTAGTTTGTTAGAATTAACAAACTAGTTTTGACTTAACATAATCTGGGCTTGAAGGGTAAATCTATGCTAATGGCTGGCAAATAGGCCTAACCTGGCAAATGATAGTTTTCTTAATGACTACATAAAAAATAAATAAATAAATAATATAAACATTTTGCTTCTATATAAATGGCAACCTTGTATTAGGGAATTAAAAAAAAAACAAATGGTTTGTAAAATGTTACTCCTCCACACATAGGAGTTCAGTATTATTTGCCAGAAGAAAAGTTACTAAATGAAAAAACTAAAAATTAAAGGTGCTAAAATATACTTTTATAAGTATACCAAACTTCCAGCAACATTTCTGCTTACGAATAAAATTGAGAAAGTACAAAACTGTAAACCATTGCTATAAGGTACTCATATTTTGGCAAGTATCAAAATTTTTTATATCATTCTCTGCCTATATCACTACAAGGCATAGGCAATTCAGTGTAGTTGGCCTAATTATATTATTTTATAACAGGATTTTTAGTACCTTAGCTATTTTAGGTATTAATCTGATCTAGCATGATACCTCTCTGTTTTTCACTAAATTGAAATTATGGTTAAAATATGCAGAAATGCATTCTACACATACTTTTCTTTCACAGAAGAGTAATATAAATACATAAAAGACTAAAAAAAAATTTTTAAAAAAATACTGCAAAAACGAAATGAATTGTCTTTTAAACTGTCTAATTCTTTTTTTATGAATAAAATTTGGTAACATTCGGACTTAGACATCTCCATTTTCTATATTTAAAAGAAAACAGAATTAAATGTTGAACTATAGTAAAATTGTATGTGTGTTTATGCTAAATTTTAAATATCTTTAATTTACCACTCGTATAAAATAAAAATAAATATTAAAAAAAAAATTTTTTTTTTTTTTTTTTATTTTTATATTTATATATTATATATATATATATATATATATATATATATATATATATATATATATATATATATATATATATATATATATATATATATAGTGTAATACAGCAGTAGGCCCCTCCTTGATAGGGGCTCTGCCCGTGAGCGGTGGCATTCTGTAAAAAAAAAAAAAAAAAAGGCCTGTATACCATAGTGATGTTTTATCTATCAGTTAGGGCTGTTTCACACAGCAATTTCAGTCATTCAGGTTATTATAGTTAAAGTATGCACTATAGAAAACTAAAAATAATAATAATAATAATAAGTTATATTATTATTATTAATAGGCATAAATGAAATTAAAGCTAAATAATAATAATACAAATGTCAAACATTTGCATTGATATATCGATATTTCTATATATCGAAGTCAGACAACTTCTTAAACTTTACCAGTTATTTACAGTACATTGCAGAAAATAATGTACAGTCGAAGGACAAATATGGCAACCTGGTATTAAATTATTTTTCTTATTTTTGTACAAATGAACAGTTGAAGAACAGTTGCTTCACCATTTGGAGTGAAAATGTTTTATTTTTTTTTAATAGTTTTTCTTTTTATTAAGTATTTATATTACTTTACCATAGAGTATTAGTATGTGTAGAATGCATTTAAACTTACTGTGAATTCACATATTTTCAATATAGTGAAAAATAGAGAAGTATCATGCCAGATCGAATAATTACCCTATTTTTATACTTAATGAATTTGATTTTCCACTCCATTACAAGTTTTTTTCCTTTAATATAAATTACTATTCCATTTTATATTTTGAAAATAATTAAGTACCAGGTAAGAGACATAAGCTGCATATTAACCCTAATTGCCTAAGGTAATTTGGAAAAATTATATCAATAATAATAATAATAACAGTAAAGGTAATTATAAGCCCTTCTAATACTCTAAGCCTGAAATTTTACTAAAATAGGATTAAATATTATAGTAATTTATAAGAAATTATCAGTCATGCCTAACACAAACTAAATTTAACGTCCTATTTCACAAACTATAAACCCTAAGTAGGTTCAATGCACCAACAAATTTATTCAATCTTATAATTGTTACAGAAGGCCTATATCAACTAGGCCACATATTAACCTACTGGTTACTCAGGTTAAATCGAATGACACCAGACAATACACACTAATCTATTGTCTATAGAACTTATTGCACCGTCTATATAAATTACTGTTTCTTAAATTGATTATCATTATAGTAATCGACATTAATGTATAATGGATATTCATTGTTAGAAGATTCAAGGCAACAATTCTAAAATCGCAGATTTTTTCATATTTGCAAACAGGTGTTTACACTCTGTCACTTACTTAGAACTTCAGTTACCGATCTCAGCTCCAGCATTGAAGCAGAATATTAAGATCCTGAATCAAAATAGAATTTTAGATCCGAATTTCATAAATTTCTTCTATTTTGTTCGGCGTTTGTATGTTTTTTTCTCAGCTTTTACGTATAGATAGAATAATATTCTGACATTGTCTTTGAGGAAAAGATGATCTTGTTATCAGTTAAGTCTGCCAGACGAATAATGATTGTCACATTTTGATTCTTTCAGTAGTTCTGAACTTCTGAGAGAAATATACATAATACATTGTATCTGTACCAACTGATACCGACTAGAAATTGAACACATGATGACTTGCAGAAAAATTAAGTAAGAACTTGGAACGATCTTTCTAAGAACTCTTCTCTGAAAAGACATTCTCAAAAGATTGATCAAACTAAGGTCAAAGTTTGGTACGGTCATGTGGACGGGAAACGTGGGCACTTACTTACCTTCTATGATTTCTCTTTAAAAAATAAATAAATGAATATTTATATACTTTCACTATTTTATCAATTTTATATACTTTATCCATTTTAAGTTTTTTTTTTTTTTTTTAAATTGGAGAAATTATATTAAATTCTCCTTCATAAGGTTTTATAAAATTGGCTTGTTTTGTCAATGTGGCTCTCAATAATTTGGCAAACCAAGCTGCCGGCTTTAAAATAAGCACTTTTTAAATATTCGTTAACGCGTTTCGACGTTTAAAAAAAAACAAAATTTTTTTTTTTTTTTTTTTTTTTTTTTTTTTTTTTTTTTTTTTTTTTTTTGGAATTTTTTTTTTTTTTTTTTTTTTTTTTTTTATTTTATTTTTAATTTATTAATAATAAATAATAATTAAATAATAATAATAATAATAATAATAATAATAATAATAATAATATATAATAATAATAATAATAATAACCAATAATAACAATAATATCAATAACATCAGTATTTACAATATTTACATTCCTTAATGTTTTATAAAGGAGATAACTTATTTCACAATTAAACCTCTACAATTATGCATACTAACTAAAACTCTGTTTTAAAATTAGTTTGTTTATTATTGACCGGTATTACACAATATATATCATTTAACCCCTCTAATAATTACAAAAGTAGATATTATTAAAGATTTAATCGATTTACAGGACATCTGTTCGAGTTGAACAACGAATCCTGGCAGATGTTCGGGGGCTGATTCTGAAGTATTCTGGGTAGGTTCGTCATTACTTTCGCCATTACTTTCTTCAATCTATCTAATTTCACTCTGATGAGGAGTCTCAACAGGAAACTTCTCATTAGAAGATATCGCCGATTTATTAGAGGAACTGCGTAGGGATGTCGATTCAATAGCAGGAGCCGAGTCAGATATTGACACAGTGTCCTCTCTTCCACTGGGAAAACGAACATGCGCGAACTGAGGATTTGCTTCCAATAGTTGTACCTCTTCAACCAAAGGATCATCCTTACACCTAACATACTTTCTGAGAAAGACACTTCCTGGTTCGCCCAACCAACTTAGCAAACTCAGTCCTGAAGAAGTTTTCCTAGGAAAAACTAAAAGACGTTCGTGTGAAGTAGCATTAGTTGCAGTCCAGAGTAAGGAAACAAATAAAATGGAGATCATCAGGTAACACAAACTCCCAGGCTTGGATGGGTAAACCTCTTGACTGAAGTGCCAATGATACAGTCTTCCATACAATTCCGACGTATCTCTCACATTGACTGTTTCCAGTAGGATGGTAAGGTGTGGACCTACTAGTCGAGACTCCATGTTTTAGTAGAAAATTCTTTCAGCTGAGAGGACATAAAAGCCGACCCTCTATCTGAATGTATCTAGTCTGGAAGTCCAAAAATAGAGAATAATTTAGTGAAACACTCAATTACAGTGTCCGCAGATATATCTCTACAAGGAAAAGCAAACGGAAATCGAGAATATTCGTCGACAATGATTAAATAGATACTTGTTGGAGGAGTTACATGATAAGGGACCCTTAAAATCAACACTAAGTCTATCAAAAGGCTTCATTGCTCTTATTAAGTGTTGCTTTTCAGGTTTATAAAACTGAGGCTTTAACTTCAAACACGTCTGACAAGAAGAAACCGTTCGCTTTACATCGTCAAGAGAATAGGGAAGATTCCTACTACGAATGAAATGAAACATTCGAGTTGCACCAAGACTAAGACCCCATGAGGAACCAACTTTGTAGCACAAAATAGCTGCTGCGTTTGACTGAGCTGTTTCCCGCTAATGTGCATAGAATATAACATCTTGAATTATATAACTGCATTTCATCAGTTAATTACATTATCATATATTTGTTGAAACATTTGAGATATGAAATTTTTATTGACTATTAACATTTAATTTTTTTTTAAATGTTTTTTTTTCTATTTTTGCAACAAAAATACGTTCTAAACTAAATAAATATGCATCATCCGTCTGAACTCGCCACTATACTCAGCAGTATGAAACTATGGCAGTGTCGAAGCAGTCGTGAGTAGACTATGACCCACTCTTTCTTCGGCATCCTTTTTAAGAGTAGAAAAAACTACCAATTCAATTTTTTCACTTTTATTTTGAGTAAATTAACCTGCACGTTACCACGCTTAATGTTATTTACAGGTTAGACGGAAGAGCCATCGAAAAAGATAAAAAAGCTGGGAAGCGTTTTTGAAAGGGAGATGTGAAGAAATTGAGTTTTTAAAGAGTTGAATTTCACAAGGTTGTCATTACCTCACCGGGAAATCCCATCCAGATCTGCAAGAATTGAATCGGAAAGTTGAAGACGAGAATTAACTCTAGAAGCAAAAGAGGGAGCAGATTTTGAAATGCGGAGAAAAATGGAGAGTTGAGTCATCAGCAAAAGAGTGAGTGAAAATAGAAGTGCAGTTGAGGAGATCGTTAATGAAAAGTAAGAATAAAGTTGGAGATAAAACAGAACCCTGAGGAACACCACAGTTGACAGGAAAGGAGGAAGAGGTCGTTCCATCTACAAGTGCCGAAATGGAACGATTTGAGAGAAAACTATAAAGAATAAGCAAAGAGAAGGATGAAACTCATAGGAAGGTAGCAGCGACGCATGCCATACCCGGTCAAAAAGCCTTGGATATGTCAAGCGCCACCACACAAGACTCCCCGAAGTCCCTAAGGGTAGAAGATCATAAATCAGTGAGATAGGAAAGTAAGTCACTAGTTGACCTCGAGCGTCGAAAGCCATACTGATGATCTGAGAGAGAGAATGAGACTCCAAATGATTCAAGAAAATGAGAGTTGAGAAGAGTTTCAAAATTTTTAGAAAACACAAGTGAAAGCTATAGGTCGATAGCTGAAAGGGTCAGAGTGCGGATATCTTTTTTCGGGATCGGCTGAACATATGCGCACTTCCAACAATGAGGAAAAGTATTAGTATTAAGGCATAGAGAATAGAACTGAACGAGGACAGGCGACAACTCGGAAGCACACTCCCTCAAAACACGAGGGGGAATGCCATCCGGGTCATTGGCCTTCCTGACGTTCATAGATTTCAAGAACCCATACACCCAATCATGAGTAATCACAGGTAGAGATATGGGACACCTGTGTGGAGAAGGAGAAGGAGGAGGGATGCCAGAATCGAGCAGGGTGGAATTAGATGAAAAAAGGAGGCCGAAGAGATTAGCCTTTTCAGAGGGAGTATTAGCTACAGAACCATCAGAGCGAATAAGAGGACGAAAGGCAGATTTACAGAAGTTGTTAGAGATTTTTTTGGCAAGAGGAAAATTTTTTATCAAAAGGAGAAATATGGAGATCAGAGCACTTCCTTTTTGTGAAAGTACGCTTTGTCCGTCGGAGAACATCCCTGCAAAGATTCCGAGCTGAATTAAAATTAGCAAGAGTGATAGGAGGAGAGTTTTTCCACTCACGATAAGCGTTGTCTCTCTCCCGAAGGGCAAGAGAACAACTGCAATCGAATCATGAATTTTGAGGAGGAAAAGATTTAGTTTAAGATGGAATGAACCTTCCCATCCCATCGACGATTACGGCCACCTACCTTTTCATAGAGAAAGAAGCGTTCCCTGAGCCAAAGCCGAATTCATTCCAATGGTAGTTAGGAAAGAAGCTACGCATTGCCCACCAATTAGCCCAATTGAAGTGCCAGAAAGTACGCTTAGGGCATGGTGGAGCTATTGGAGAGAAAGCATTTTAACTAAAAGCAGTAAGATTATGGTTACAGTTACCGATAGGAGAGAAAATGTAGTATTTATATCTAGAAGGAGTAGTGGTGAAGCATAAATCAAGTGTGTTTAAGAGCTAGTTAGGACAATCCGGAATGTGTGTGGGTTCTTTAATCAACTGTTCCACCGATTGTTGAGAATACTGAATGATTTGGCCTCCTTCCAACCTGTAAGTATAAGAGGAGCCAAACCACTCAGTGTCGTGTACGTTCAAATCCCCTAAATAGAGGATTTCAGCATTTGGATGAGAAGAAGTAACAGTTTCGTGAGAAGAAGTAAGATATTAAAAAAGAACTGGAAAAATCTGTTCCATTAGGGGGAGCAATTAGCAGAAAATACAATATAAATGTAGTAGTAGGAAGAGCGATTTTAAGCCACAACAAAATATATATATATATATATATATATATATATATATATATATATAATATATATATATATATATATATATATATATATATATATATATATATATATATATAATATATATATATATATATATATATATATATATTCGATTATACGCCGAAAAACCTATGTGATATACGTCGTTTCCAATGGTGGACATAGTCCCATAAAGCCTGCATCATAATCTATGGACATTTTTTTTATTGGTAATTAGAAAGGAAAAACTAATAATAATAATAATAATAATAATAATAATAATAATAATAATAATAATAATAATAATAATAATAATAATAATAATAATAATAATAATAATAATAATAATATATAATAATAATAATAATAATAAATAATAATAATAATAATAATAATAATAATAATAATAATAATAATAATAATAATATAATAATAATAATAATAATATAATAAATAAAATAATAATAATAATAATAAAATGAAAAATTTTTCCTATTTTAATTAAATTGAACCATACGAATTAAAACGTAATTACAAACACAGCATGAACATCGTCCTAAATAATAACAATAATAATACGAATAAGAATAATAATAATAATAATAATAATAATAATAATAATAATCAACAACAGGTTCGTAAGAATTTGTTAACAAAACTGTCCTATTTTGAGAATGTTTGATTATAATTTTAGTTGTTATTTCAGTTGTATTTTTATTTCCTTCTTATTACTTCTACTGTTTCATAATTCTCCATTGTATCTATTCTTATAAAACCAACATTGTATGGTCATAACCCTAAATCCAACTTAATACATAAGAAATTAAAACTACCAACATGTTAACAATAACTTCAACATCAATATTTCTCAAAATATTGCTTGTAGGATATGTTTCTATAGACTTTTTTCAGGGTGTAGATATTACCCAAGTGGGTCTCACATGTTTAGATACACCCTCAATATATTATATTTACAAAGAATTTAAATTTAAATTACATATTATGTACGACAATTTAAAATAATTTTTATGCTCACAACTCTATGAAGCTTATCTAAAGGACTCACCTCTATCAACACTGGCTACCAGCCTATTTTCCATTTGTTATTTAAAGTAGGAGAACTTAATCTATCTTAGCGTTCATCTCCTTTTTAAATATATATATATATATATATATAATAATATATATAATATATATATATATATATATATATATATTATATATATATATATATATATATATTAATATATATAATATATATAAATATAATTATATATGTTACCCTTTTTTAAAATTCTTTACCATGCTATAAAAAATAAACTTTTAACCATCTATATATGAGCAAAAATTTGATGATTGTATATAAATAATAATTTTGTTTTATATTTCTAATTAAATATTTTTTTTTTAAGAGTATATTATATAATATATATATATATATATATATATATATATATATATATATAATATATATATATATATATATATATATATATATATATATATATATATATATATATATATATATATAATATTATATATATATAAAATATAATATATATATATAAATATATATATATATATATATATTAATATTATATATATATATATATATATATATATATAATATTATATATATATATATATATATATTATATATATATATTATATATATATATATAATATATATATAATATATTATATATATATTAATTATATATTAATATATATATATAATAATATATTTTTTATTGGATTAATTAAATCTAAAGGAATTAAAGAAAATTATCTATATAGAATAAAAGATATTTTTTTTTAACACGTTCCAATTGGCTGGACAGTTAGTCCCATAAAGCTGCATATAATCTCTTTGGACATGTTTTTTTTTCGGATTAGAAGGAAATACTAATAATAATAATCTAATATAATATAATAATAATATATGGATAATAGATTTTTGATATCACGTAAAAAAAAATTATAATAAATTTTTTTTTAAAAAAATCATATCCGGAGAAAAAAATATTAAAAAAAATGTCTACAATTTTTTTATTTTTATATATTGTTTAGAAGGGGGATAGGTCTATAACTTACGTTTATAACATTATAAATAATATTTGTTTGAAGAAAGATATAGTCTCTCAAACTTAAAATTTTGAAAATTGCACAAAATGGACCTTATTTGAAGAGCTATATCTCAGAAAATACAAGTTAAATCGAATAATATATAAAAAGATATTGTAGCCCCATCATTTATCTATAAAACTACCAAAAAAAAAAAATGTAGTTTTGTAGTTTTTTTTTTAAATATTTTTTTAAAAAAAGTTGTAAATTTTTTTTTTAACAATTTTTTACTTTCGATAGTTGATCAGTATTGGGCAAATAACAATTTTTCTATACTTCTGAGAGCAAAAGTCAATCAGTAAATTTTGTAGCCAAATGGATTTAGGAACACACACTCCAATTTCAGACCAAAAAATTTTTATGTGGCCTCACCGTAGATTTGAACATTCCTAAAATTCCGAAATAACTTCTAAACTTTAACTCCCTCGCAAAAACGTTAGGAATGGAGTTTTTCGTCGGGAAAAAGCTATCTATATTGAAATTTTCAGGAGAATCGGATGAAATTTTTTTTTGAAGGGGTGCGGGGCGCAAGCGCCCCACATGGCAGTCAACGTTAATGAATTCTACCGGAAGGGGCGAACGTACTAATTTAATCTTGCATAAAAGGAAAGTATTTAAAGGGGGAAAAACTATCTTCAAAAGGTGAATATTTCTTATTCTTCTTACTTTCCCAACATAAACTCCTATTCTACAATAAGCTTCGAAAGTGTAATGCACATTTTAATATCATTAACATAAGAAGAAGGTTTGAACCATCGACGGATATATATATATATATATATATAATATATATATATATATATTATATATATATATATATATATATATATATATATATATATATATATATATATATATATATATATATATATATATATATATATATATATATATATATATATATATTATATATATATATATATATATATATATATATATATATATTATATATATATATATATTAGTATTCTCCTCTGATGGGCAACGCCAGAGTAATGCCAATTTAATGAGTAAGGAAAAATCAAATTCAGAGTCCAGTTAAAGGGCGACATGTCCTGATACAGGGCGTTTGAAGGTGTGCAAGTCAAAGGAAGTTGGAAAAATAGAAAAAGGGGAGTGCATTCCAGACTTTATCAGTGGAATGCATGAAAGATTCAGCATAGTCGTTAAGTCTGGGGTCAGAGAGTTTTACAGAGAAAGGATGAGACTGTGTAGAAAGCTCTTCTCAATGAAGGAGGCATGCTGTGGAAGAGTTCTGAAGAGCAATGTCCGTTGTAATAGAGATAGTATAGAGAGAGTGAAACAATAATTCGACTGTCAGAAAGAGACTGCAGAGAGTCAGTGAGAGTGAAGAAGTTGATAAGACGAAAAGTCCTAGATTCCACATTTGCAAGGAGAGCTGTATGTTTGGAACGACCTTAGATGTATGATCGAGGCATACTCCGTACATTGGTGAACAACACCACTATAAAAAGCAAGAAACTGAGGTGGCGTGAAGATATTCTGAAGGCGCCTTAGAACATCCAACTTCTTAGAAGATTTTTTAGAATGAAGAGGAGTAATTGATGTGATCATTCCAAGAAAGATCCCGAGAAAAGATACATCGAGAATATTATGGGCAGACGAAGGTATGAATTGTGTGTCGTAGTTGATTGGAAGGTTGTGTCGAGTAGAGAGATGGAGGAGTTGAGTTTTTGAAATATTGAAAACGACCATGTTTACTCTGACCCAATTTTAAATACGAGAAAGATCAGAAATTACTTGCTCCAAGACCACCCTCCTTGCGTCAATTAACTGTTTCTGAGGGGCGTCTTTCAAATTGAAAGAAGTAATGAAGGGTGAAGTCATTGAGACATAGAAGTGGATAGGTGAAGAAGTAATAGAGAGTAAGTCATTAATGAAACTCAGAAAGAGGGTTGGAGATAGGACAGATCCCTTAGTAACATCACTATTAATAGATTTAAGGGATGAACGGTGGCTGTCTACAACAGCTGCTTTAGAACGACCGAAAAGGAAATTAGAGAGAAGGCCACAGAAAGAAGGATAGATTCAGAGATACTGATGTTTGGAAATTAAAGCTTTGTGCCAGACACTATCGATGGCTTTAGATATGTCAAGCGCGCCAGAAAAAGATTCACTGAAATGCCAAAGAGCGAAGAACCAAGAGTCCGAAAGAATGGAAAGAAGATTGCCAATAGAGCACTCTTTATGAAAACCATACTGGCAATCAGAGATAAGATTATTAAGAATTGTATATATATATATAATATATATATATATATATATATAATATATATATATATATATATATATATATATATATATATATAATATATATATATATATATATATATATAATAATATATATATATATCAGTATCAATATACGGTCCCAGTAAGGCTTTAGAAGCCTGTCAGCGGGGCCAGCACTCGTCTTCATCTTGGTCTGACGTCCAAAATTCCACCTCTCACCAGCTGCT
>SEYY01000007.1:112728-115228 GCA_009176605.1 Armadillidium nasatum | reverse complement strand
CTGTAGATCACGAGCTGTTTCAATGCGATTTTCTCTTGAGCCGCCATGGCCTAGTGGTTAACGCACAAGAACTTACCATCTTAAAGGTTGCTGGTTCGAGTCATTATATATATATATATATATATATATATATATATAATATATATATATATATATATATATATATATATTATATATATATATATATATAAACCGATCAGACCGAAAAAAATGTACAAGAATAAAAATTGGAAAATCTTGAGCAGTGATTTATGAAGGAAGAGAATTCAAGCGATTCTTGAACGATAATTTCTCAAGAGGGGAAAAATTATTTTTTAAAAAATTTATCCATAGGTTACATTTGGTTCATTTTAATTCGATTTATCAATATTATTGTTGTTGCTGTTTTTGTTGTCAATGTCGTTGTTGTTACTGCTTTTGGTTATTTTTGTTGTTATTGTTGTTTTTGTTTTCGTTTTTATTGCTGTTTTTGTTGTTGTTGTTGTTGTTGATGTTTTTGTTGTTGTCGCTTTTGTTGCTGTTGTTGTTATCTTTTTTGTTTTTGTTGCTGTCGTGTCGTTGTTGTTTTTGTTGTTATTGTTGCTGTTTTTGTAATCACTACTTTTATTATCGTTATTTTTGCTGTTGTTCTTGTGGTTTTTGTTGTTATTGTAGCTGTTGATGATATTTTCGTAATTTTTTTATTATTATAGTTGCTTTAAATATTATTTTTCTATATTTTTGTTTTTATTGTTATATTTGCTATTACTGAGGTCCTCGTTCCTATCTTTCTACTACTATTATTATTATTATTATTATTATTATTATTATTATTATTATTATTATTATTATTATTATTATTATTATTATTATTATTATTATCTCAAGGAAAATTGTAAGGTCCCTTTAAAGATTGAGATGTTTAATACACTAATTAGAACCAAGAGTATAAGACGTCAGTTTATGAATGGGACAAAACTTTGTTTTTCCTTTTAATGGCTTCATTTATCATGTGTCGCAAAATGGAGAGAAAAAAAGGGGATTTACGAAATATATTCTGGATAATTAATGAGGAGGATTTGTTAACCTGCAACACAATAGTAAGAGAGAGAGGCAATGAGAGTGAGAAAGACTATGAGAGAGAGAGAAAGACTATGAAAGAGAGATAGAGACTATGTGTGAGAGTGAGAGAGAGAGAGAGAGAAGAGAGAGAGAGAGAGAGAGAGAGAGAGAGAGAGAGAGAGAGAGAGACTATGAGAGAGAGAATGAGAAAGAGAGACTATGAGAGAAAGATAATGAGAGAGAGAGAGAGAGAGAGAGAGAGAGAGAGAGAGAGAGAGAGAGAGAGAGAGAGAGAGAGAGAGAGAGAGAGAGAGAGAGAGAGAGAGAGAGAGAGTATTAGAGAATTTGTAAAAAATTAGAAAAGAATAAACTCTTTTTAAAAGAAAAGAGAAATAAATTGAGGAAAGAAAATGTTAAAAAAAAAAAAATTCAGAACATAGTAAAAGAGTGAAGAAACTGAAAGATATGAATATTCATTCAAATATATATATATACAGATATGAATATAATTATAACTATAATATATATAATATATTATATATATATATATATATATATATATATATATATATATATATATATATATATATATATATATATATATATATATATATATATATATATATATATATATATATATATATATATATATATATATATATATATATATATATATATATATATATATATATATATATATATATATATATATATATATATATATATATATATATATATATATATATATATATATATATATATATATATATATATATATTATATATATATATATATATATATATATATATATATATATATATATATATATATATATATATATATATATATATATATATATATATATATATATATATATATATATATATATATATATATATATATATATATATATATATATATATATATATATATATATATATATATATATATTATATATATACATACACACACAAACATACAAACAAACTACACATATCATTTAGTCATCTACAAACCCAATATACCACTAAAGGATATATATATATATATATATATATATATATATATATATATATATATATATATATATATATATATATATATATATATATATATATATATATATATATATATATATATATCAAGAAACCAATACTTGTTTATATTACGAAAGACACTATATATTAAAAACAATTAAAAATTAAAGGAATCATTCACAATTATTTAACAAGAATTAGCTGTAAGCTAAATAAATAAATTAATATAAATAACACTTGCAATTCCCGATTATGATTTGATCAGAGCGAGTTTCCTGTGTGACAAAAATGCCCAATTTGGAAGTAGGAGACTCACTAAGAGATGTTCAAAGAAAATATTACAAGCAAATATTAAGATTTTAATAATAGCTTAGTAAATAAATAAGAAGACTTACTAGTATATATAATATATATATATATAT
>SEYY01000007.1:102728-107728 GCA_009176605.1 Armadillidium nasatum | reverse complement strand
AATATGCCTGTTTAATCAAGATTATTTAATATCACTCAAAATATTTTTTTAAAAACTAATATTCATTTTCTGTTAATTTATTTGTTTTTTTTATTGTGTTAGTACTTGGTATATTCTATTTTTGCTATTGGTCAAATTATTCATGATTTATTTTGAGAAGATTTCTATTTCTTTAACAACCCCAAAATATTTTATTTTAAGCTCTTCAAAATAAAAAAAAATTAATGCAAATATTATTTTAAATTGTCTTTTTTTCTAAGTCTTTTATCTTTTAAGTTCATGCAGTTGTGTCCCAATATTATTTTAAATTGATCTTTTACAACTCAAAATTTTTTTTTCTAAGCTCTTCAAAAATAAAAATAAATAAATTCAAATCTTTTTTTCTA
This sequence comes from Armadillidium nasatum, assembly GCA_009176605.1. Lineage (NCBI taxonomy): Eukaryota > Metazoa > Arthropoda > Malacostraca > Isopoda > Armadillidiidae > Armadillidium > Armadillidium nasatum. The sequence goes on along the minus strand of SEYY01000007.1, from coordinate 107,342 downwards.
AGTCTTTTATCTTTTAAGTTCAGTGACAGTTGTGTCCCAGAGTAGAAAGTAACAGACGATAAGATTATGACCTTGGAACGCATGATCTTTTACAACTCAAAAATTATTTTACTTTAATTAAGCTCTTCAAAATAAAAAAAAAATCAATTCAAATACTATTTTATATTGTTTTTTTTTTCCTAAGTCTTTTATTTTTTAAGTTCAGTGACAGTTGTGTCCCAGAGTAGAAAGTAGCAGACGATAAGATTATGACCTTGGAACGCATGATCTTTTACAACTCAAAATTTTTTTTTACTTTAAGCTCTTCAAAATAAAAAAAAATAAAAATTTAAATACTATTTTATTTATTTTTTTTTTTCCTAAGTCTTTTATTTTTTAAGTCCAGTGACAGTTGTGTTCTAGAGTAGAAAGTAACAGACGATAAGATCATGGAACCCATGATCTTTGGGCTTTCTCGTATTCCACCACCATTGCGTCGTCCTCGTAGCACAAGGAGAGCCATGCTGTCACATGAATATTGTGTGAATATGGTAAACCCCAAGTTTGTCCGTTGTGGTGCCTCCTTCTTTCCAGCCACTTCTGTTCTGTGGAACTCTCTGCCATCATCTTCTTCCTGTATTAAACTTCCTCTCTTTAAATCCTCCGTCTGCTCCCATCTAAGAGATTTGAGTTAGTCGGGATTGGATGGGTTTCACTTCTTTTTTTTTTTATTTCTGCTCCCTCCTTAAAAAGGGATTGGCCCGTTAGCGGAGGTAATCTTTAAAAAAAAAAAAAAAAAAAAATAAAGTGTATAGTTAATTTCAATGCTTAGAAATAATTAATTCATCTTTTTCCACATAAATCTCCTTACCTTTGTAATATCTTCGAAAATGCTCAACTCAAATATTCCTCTTCTTTATTATTTTTATATTTTTATTTTCTTTTATTCTTTCTTGGAAAGAAAATTTTGCTTCTCTTTCAGTCTATCTGCGTGTTTGTTTGTCTCTCCATTTATTAACAAGCAATAGGGATACTAAGAAGCGTCAGGGTACATCCACACTCCATTCCGATTGGGTTTTCTGTCAGTAACACCATCACATATTTGGTGTAATTTTACTCACTTTCATCTTCTTGAAAAGAGAGAGACAGTTTTCCGTCTTATCATTTATTCTTATTTATTTTTATTATTCTCATTCTTATTTATTTTTATTATTTTCATTTTTATTTATTTTTATTATTTTTCTTATTTTTATTATTAATTTCATTTCTTATTTATTTTTATTTTTATTTTTATTTTTATTTATTTTATTCTCTTTTATTTTTATTATTATTTTTATTCTTATTTATTTTATTATTATTTTTATTCTTAGATATTTTCATTCCTATTCTTATTTAACTCTTGAGACCCTCTTCTTATATTTTCGCTATTACAAATGACATAACAATTTATGAACTTTTCAGTCACATACCCCCTCCTTTGAGGAGATCCTTGTGACCCACCTTTACCAATAATCTCATACACTCTCTGTCCGAATCTCCAACAACAGATTTAACCGATATGCTAATTCTAAACACACTTCTTCCTCTTTTTCTCTTTACAGACATACACATTACAGAGTTATAAAAGACCATTGAAAAGGATTAATTTTTTTTTATCTCTGGTGGGTATCGTGTGGGATATTGACCATTATAGCAAAGGTTTCATATTAAAGTATGAAATCGTCCCACAAGTAGCCCATTTCAGTTTTGTTTTAATACAAATAAGGTATGCAATTTTTGTCTATACAACTTCTGTAATTGGATGAATGAAATAAAGATTAATGATAAAAATATTTGCTTTTACTCAGTTAGTTTTGCATTCAGGGGACAAGTAACTGTCCTACATTTACTACTGTAACTGTTTAAACTTATAAAAATCTGTATACTGGCAAACGTGTCTTTAAAATCAAGGAAAATTTTATATACCTTATTTTTTTTTTTATTTTTACTTAATTAAAATCTGTCCTTTATTCTCTATCGTCATAAGAATTTGTCCTCTATTCTCTGTCGTCATAAGAATCTGTCCTTTATTTTCTATCATCATAAGAATTTGTCCTCTATTCTCTGTCGTCATAGGAATCTGTCCTTTAGTCTGTATCGTCATAAGAATCTGTCCTTTATTCTCTGTCGCAAAAAAAGTTTGCTCTTGTGTCATTTTTTTTGTTGTAATACCATGCAAATACAAAAAAAAAAAAAAAAAAAAAAAAAAAAACTTGCTGCAAGTTTTGTTTCGCGACAAGGTCAATAGCGCACACAAAAGACAGATATAACTGTGAAAAGCATTTTAGTGTTGATCATATATATATATATATATATATATATATATATATATATATATATATATATATATATATATATATATATATATATATATATATATATATATATATATATATATATATATATATATATATATATATATATATATATATATATATATATATATATATATATATATATATATATATATATATATATATATATATATATAATAAGCATAATAAAATAAAAAAAAAAAAAAAAAAAAAAAAAAAAAAAAAAAAAAAAAAAAAAAAAAAAAAAAAAAAAATATATAATAAAAAAAAGCAAGAATATTGCATGAATAGTCACTGCTCTGATATTCAGTTCAATTAATTTATTCGAGAATAAAAATAAAATGCATGATAATAAAATTCTGCAAAAAAACAAAAAAAAAAATAAATAAATAAATAAATAAATAAAAAAAAAAAAATAAAAAATGATAATTTAAAAGAATAGTAAATAAATATATATCTTTACGAGTATAATTCTTATTCAGAAAACTATAAAAGAAGTTAATTTACCATTCTTGATAAGGAGCTTCTATTTTCAATATATAGCTTTGCGTCCTCTGATATTTTTAATTGTCAAGAATAGACACACTGCCAAAATTGTCCTAACGAATTGTTGGGACAAGTGGCAAATATGTCACAGTAAAATTTTCAATCCAAAAAAAAGATATGATAAGCATAAGAAAGAGTCTTCACCGATTTTATTTCTAATAAGAAAATAACTGAAAAAAATTTGTTGGGATATTTTTGCCACTTGTCCCAACGATTCGTTAGGACAATTTTTACAGTGTATGCAAGTGATGGACGGAAAGGTGTCTGAACTAACCAGCAGAATAAAGAAGAATCAGTGAAACGGTATAAAGAAGAAGGCTGAACTACTTTAATGGAGAAGGAAGAGTTCTCGTAGAAATGAACTAAAAACATTTCTGAAAAAGACATTTTAAAAACGGACAAATGTCAGGGTATGAAACACCCAAGAAACAAATATATATATATATATATATATATATATATATATATATATATATATATATATATATATATATATATATATATATATATATATATATATATATATATATATATATGTATAAGTCAAAATTCTTTTTGAAATATCCCTTAAAATTGCCATATATTATTTTGCTTAAATATAAATTTCAGATTATAAATATATTAGTCGAGATTTAAAATTTTAAACTTTGTATATTCAAAACAAGTTTCTAAAATTAAAATTTCATTCTCTTGATAATGGTTGACTTGGTATGAAGAAATACTGAGCTTAAATTTGAGAAGTTTTCGAGAATGAACTGAAATGGAGATGGGAGGAATTGATCCCTACTGTCATGAAGGATGAAATCAACAAATCGACTAAGGTAGAAAAGTTGGTACCTCACGTATGCGACTATGAATTAAAGCCGATATGGATGATTTAGCCTAAAACGTTTTATTTTAGATTGGATAAACAGTCAGCCTGAGCAGTTTTCTAGGCTGTTATCCCAATTTTAGAAATACCTCCTGCAAAAAAAAAAAATAAAAAAAAAATAAATAAATAAATAAAAAAAAAAAAAAATAAAAAAAAATAAAAAAATTAAAAATTATACAAAACAATAATTAACTTTTTAATTATAAATGCTATTAGTTACACCCACTTTATTAGGTTACAGTTGTAACTACTAAGAATTTTTAATTTAAAAAAAATCTTAAGAAACAATTTCTTCCGGACCTTACAACAAAACAGGTATAAGAAAGGATATTTAGACAAGCTGGCATCATTGATAGCTCATAAACAATTAGACTTCCATCTAAATAAACTAAGTTTAAATAATTTATTTATGCACCTAAATATGTGAATTTTAAATTTGGAAAATTTATTAAGATAAACTTTTTAAATTACATTTATGCTCTTTTTTTTTCAAAATTATAAATGATTCAATTACGGTAATCAACAACTGAGAATCTTTTGTTTTATTAAACATTACAAGTTACAATTTTATATATATTCATGTATGTTAAACTCAAAAATTGGAAAAGTAATCCATGTAATTTTTATTATCCTTTGAAGAAACAGTTAATTATTGGAACAGTTACGAACCTTTAGTTTAGAAAATTTTTCCTTAAACTTGACAAGTGGTTCCAATATGAAGAGCCAATTTTCAGCTGTACAAACTTTCTTTATTTTCTTTTTAAGAAAAATATTTTTAAAAATATTTCAAAATAAAAAAAAAAGTAATTAGACGTGTATTGAATAATAATTTTGAGTTTATAACTACTTTGAAAAATATTCAAA
>SEYY01000007.1:80228-82728 GCA_009176605.1 Armadillidium nasatum | reverse complement strand
ATCGTTTTTTTTGTTTTTGTTTTAAAAATGTAGCCATTAAAGATTAGAAGGAAATAAAAGTTTGAAAATGTAGCCATTTAGGATTATCAGGAAATAAAAGCTTGACAGAATTAGTGCCATTACAAAAGAAAGCACGTGGCATTACTTTTTTCCCCACTTTATGACCAGGCACCTGCCAGTTTATTTCTGTATGTTTATCTCGCTCTCCCCTCTCACTCTCATCTTCTCTCGTTTTAGTCTACAATGTCTATTTTATATACACACCAACTCGCACACACACACTAACGCACATTACACCAACATCAAATGTCTTCTCATTTTTCTTTATCTATCATTCCTTACTTTTAATGAGTATCCACAACTGAACCAAATATATATATATTATATATATATATATATATATATATATATATATATATATATATATATATATATATATATATATATATATATATATATATATATATATATATATATATATATAATAATTAGACGACAAATGTTACAAAAAAAAATCAACGAAAAAAAAAAAAAAAAAAAAATTTAAAAAAAAGAAAACAAAAACAAAGAATAAATTTTCATAAGAAAAATACAAAAAAAATTCAAAGGAATATTCTCACAAGTGTTTACTCAACAAATAAGAAAGCAGGCATTGTAACATGAAAACAACAACAACAACAACAACAGCATGAACAACAACAACACTTGAACAACAACAACACTTGAACGACAACGATAACAACATAACAACATGAACGACAACTAAAACACGAAAAACAAAAACAACAACAGCAACAACAACAACAACAACAACAACAACAACAGTTCCATAGATGCTTTATTCACCTGGTTAAAATATGAATTAAATTATTTTTGTATTTAAATTAGCATAATTCTTTGAACTATATATATATATATATATATATATATATATATATATATATATTATATATTATATATTATTATATATATATATATATATATATATATATATATATATATATATATTATATATATATATATATATATATTATATATATATATATATATATATATATAATAGTAACCCAAGCTGGTGTTCATAAAACTCACATGAAATATTTGAAATAACTTAAAAGAAGAAAAAAACGTTAACAAACTTGAAAAATTACCCTGAAAAAAGTTATAAAGTCTCCAATATATATAAAACATGCCAAATAAATTTGTTTTACAATTGCAAGATGCTTTATTTTTAGATAAATAAATAAATAAATAAAAGGCTTATGTGATCATTTTTTTCAGTAGCGTTCGTGTGTCAAGCATTGTTTGTTGTTGCTTGTTGTTGTTGTTGTTGTTGTTGTTGTCGTCGTCGTTTTGGTTGTTACTTTTTATAACAGTGATAACGATTATGATGATAAACGACAGTGTTTTCTGTTGGTTTGGTTTATTATTATTAATGGTTGAAAATTAATGCTACATTTTCTTACTTTTACCTGTTTTACCACGTTCGAACCACAAAATTTTAATCCTTATTTGCATTACAAACAACGTTGAAGCTCATTTTCCCCTAATACTCAGCCTCTTTCAATAGTGTTTATTTATTTATTCCTTTCACTCTCGTTTGCAAGTGGCTTGAAAACAAAGCACAAATTCATCACAGCTACTTGATATTCATTGAGAAGTCGTTCATTTCTCTTACGCGAGTCTTTGTCTTATATTTTTGAGTTAAAAGAACTTAAAATTACTGTGAATAAATCTACGAATATTTGTATAAACTGACAAGTAAGAAAAGACAAAAAAAAAAAAAGGAAAAATATGCAAAGAATACAATAGTTTCGTATTTCTTTTTCAGAAATTAACAAAATTAAGAAAATGGAAACCAATGTGTATTAGAAGTCCCTTTTCAGAAAACTGTACAGTCACTTTATTATTATTATTATTATTATTATTATTATTATTATTATTATTATTATTATTATTATTATTATTATTATTATTATTATTACATATTAATTTTGTAAACTATAATGTACACTATGAATTAAAGATTATGAATTATTAAAAAATTAAGACCACTAAGCATATATACTATATATATATATATATATATATATATATATATATATATATATATATATATATATATATATATATATATATATATATATATATATATAATATATATATATATATATATATATATAGATAGATAGATAAATATATAAATAGATTGATAGAGGATCCTGTTTCTTCGCATTTGTCATAATTTCTTAATTGCTTTTAAAGCAATAATTCTTTTAAAGATATCTTTATCTTTGGCAGCATAAAGAAGTCTACAGGATCATGTTTTACCGAATAAGGTACAGAAACTTGTTCAGAATCTTAATGCTACTCTAATGACTTCTAAGCCTTTAATAATTTAATTGAGTTGAATATGATATATTACAAGAAACACTACTCTCATTTTTATGTATCTTGGTCTGTATTTTAGACAATTCTCTATAACAGATGCAAGATTTTG
>SEYY01000007.1:50228-55228 GCA_009176605.1 Armadillidium nasatum | reverse complement strand
AATGAAGACTTTTAATATCGGAGCCAATGAGAAGAACTCGTAAAATCTCGAACCTCTCAACTATTTCTTAATTAATAAGTCGTGAACATATATATATATATATATATTATATATATATATATATATATATATATATATATATATATATATATATATATATATATATATATATATATATATATATATATATCAAATCAAAATCAAAATCCGCCCCAGGAAGGGTTATTAGCCCTGTCAGAAAGTTTTATTCGACGTCGGCTAGGCGGCAAACATCCGCTGGCTGACCAGGCCTATCACGGATGCTGATTTTGATTCCACCTGCAGCAAGGGCGGGGCTAAGCGCAAAAGAGAACCGTCCAAATTTCTCTACTCCGGCCAGGCCTCGAGCCCAAGTACCTCTCGCTTGCTAGGCGAGTGTTCGATTGACTGAGTTACGGAGTCGCTCTATATATATATATATATATATATATATATATATATATATATATATATATATATATATATATATATATATATATATATATATATATATATATATATATATATATATATATATATATATATATATATATATATATATATTCTACATTTTATGTGATTTTTCTATAATATATTTTAACATTAATAATTTACAATAAATAAATTTGCACATCGAACCGTTTGAATTTAAATTAAAATTTGATCCATAAATTTCAAACAAGATATTTTTATTCAATAAATTTGAATATTTTTTATTTTGGGCAAAATTTCGGCTTTAATATCACCATAAATTTCGCTTTATTCCTGACAAGTTGGCTGATTAAATTACCTAATCTTATTCATTATGTGTGTGTGTGTATGTGTGTGTAGGTGTAGATGTAGGTGTAGATGTGCATGTGTTTGTCTGGATTTATTTCCCTCACTCTCTCTCTCTCTATCTTTCTTTCTGTCAATCATATCCTCTCGATCTATTTCATTGTATATTTCTGCATGTTTTACAATCTCTATTCGTAATTCTCACTAGTATTTGTGTGGGCATAATTCTCTCTCTCTCTCTCTCTCTCTCTCTTTCTTTTTTTCTCTCTCTCTGTTAATTTTATTTTCTCGATCTATCTGAATGCACCTTTCTGAATAATTTAGTATCTCTTTTCGTCATTCTCACCAGTGTTTGTATGGGTATTTCTCTCTCTCTCTCTCTCTCTAATAATAATAATAATAATAATAAATCGAACCAAGGCCTTCCGTCATATTATCACGCAACGCACTCATTTATCTACCATCTACTTTATTTCTACTTCTCCTTTAATATCTTTCTTATCTATTTAATTGTCTTTCCCTTCGATTCCAGTTTATTTTTTCTCTCCTAATTTCTTAACTCCTCTTACCTTTCTTCTTTCTACCAATTCATCTACTTATTTATACACCAATACCTACCATTTATCTACTCTAATATCTACTCCTACCTCTACCTCCATATTTAACAACAATATATCTCTCCTTATCTACATCTTTTTCTTTTAGTGTATCTATCCTTTTATCTTTTTATTCCTTTCTCTTAAGGATTAATTCCCAAGGCAATAAAATTGGGTCTAATAGGATAACACACAAAATACTAACATAATTTCTATATTTATTTCAATATTATTTTGGCGTCAATGCAGGTAATCAGGGAAGCCGTATTACTAAGTATATATATATATATATATATATATATATATATATATATATATATATATATATATATATATATATATATATATATATATATATATATATATATATATATATATATATATATATATATATATATATATATATATATATATATATAGTATATATATATATATATATATATATATATATATATATATATATATATATATATATATATATATATATATATATATATATATATATATATATATATATATATATATATATATATATATATATATATATATATATATATATATATATATATATATATATATATATATATATATATATATATATATATATATATATATATATATATATATATATATATATATATATATATATATATATATATATATATATATATATATATATATATATATATATATATATATATATATATATATATATATATATATATATATATATTATATATATATATATATATATATATATATATATATATAATATATATATTAATTTATAAAGTGTAGAAATTCGCTTCTATCTGTAATGTATGATATTATAAATATTAATTCTACCTCCCTTCCTCACCCCCTAAAAAAAAAAGAAAGAAATAAAAAAAGGAATGTTCATATTAGGATTGGCAAAATATTCAATTTAAAATATTTAGGTTTATTTCGTTTTTTTTATTATTTTTTTTTTTTTTTAAAGATTATTGAAAAGATTAAAATAAATGAGTAAGCTTAAAATTCTTCATGTTCGATTTCTTAATCATCTTATTTTATCTTATTCTTCTTCTTTCTCTTGTTCATCTTTTTCATTTCATATTCTTATTTCCCCTTTTTACTTTTTCAATTTATCTCATTTTTCTTTCTTTCTTTTGCTTGAATTTTTTTTCTTATTTTTTTTTTTTTATTTTATTTTATTTTTTTTTGCCTTTTTCCTTTCATCTTTTTTATTTTCTTTCTTTTCTTGTTTCTTTTTTTCATATCATTTGTTTATTCTTTCTTCTTTTTCTTCTCTTTTTCATCTTATTTTCTTGTAATTTGTCATTTTTATTTGTTTATTCTTTTTATATTTTATTCTTTGATTTCCCATTTCTCAGCTTTACTTTTGTTCTTGTTCGTCTTTCCCTCTTTATTTTATTTTTCTTCCTCTTGTTCATCTTCCATTTACATTATTTTGAATTTATCTCTTCTTTATCTTTATTTTTACTTCCTCTTTTTTTTTATCTTCCTTTTATATTATTTTTAATTTTCTCATCTTTATCTTATTTTTCCTTAATCTTTTTCTAACTACCTTTTACATTATTTTTTATTTTTCTTCTTTATTTTATTTTTCCTTACTCTTTTTTTTATCTTCTTTTTAAATTATTTTTAACTTTAATTCTTTATTTTATTTTTACTTTCTTTTAAATTATTTTTAATTATTCTTTCTTTTCTTTATCCTCTTTATAAATTACTATTTTTAATTTTTCATCTTTATTTTATTTTTCTTTCCTCTTTTATCTTCCTTTTACATTATTTTTAATTTTTATCATCTTTATCTTTATTTTATATCTTTCTTCTTTCTCTTATTTAACTTTTTCTTTTTATTGTTCTTCGTTTTTCAATTTTTTTTTCTAGTATCTCATTTTTTTCATTTAATTGTTTTAATATTGAAATCTCTTCATAATTCTTTCCTTTCTCTTTTGTTCTTTTCCTTTTCGTCTCTTTCATTTTTATTTATTTTTATTATTTTTCTTCACTTTTTTATTTTTATTTTTTTACCCTCTTTTTCTATTTCCCTTTTCAATAAGTCGTCGTCGTCGTTGTTGTTGTTGTTGTTGTTGTTGTTGTTGTTGATGATGCTGTTGTTGTTGTTGTTGTTGTTGTTGTTGTTGATGCTGTTGTTGTTGTTGTTTTTTCTACTGTTGTTATTGTCGTTTTTGTTGTTGTTGTTGTTGTTGTTGTTGTTATTGTTTTTGTTTTTATTTTTGTTGTTATTTTCTTACTACTGATAATTTTCTCTGTGAAATAATAATAGTAATAATATTTGTTGTTCTTGTTGTTAATGTTTGTTATTTTTGTTTTTGTTTTTATTTTTGTTGTTGTTGTTGTTGTTTTCTTACTACTGATAATTTTCTGTGTGAAAATCTCAAGCTAACGAATAAATATTAAAAAATAAACAAAATTTTAATTCAAAGTCATTTAAAATCGATATTCAATTTACTGTCCTTTTCCTGTCCTTTAAAAAATAAATATAATAAATAAAAATAATAATAATAATAAAAATATCAATAATATTATTAACAATAATTATTTTAATAATAATAATAATAATAATAATAATAATAATAATAATAATAATAATAACAATGCACAACTACTACTACTACTACTGCTACTACTACTAATAAAAATAAAAATACCAATGACAATAATAATAATAATAATAATAATAATAATAATAATAATAATAATAATAATAATAATAATAATAATAATAATAATAATGATATGAAAAAAATACACATCTTAAAAAAATAAAATTTTTAAATTAAAATAAAAATTTCCTAAACCATTTTAATGCGATACAAATAAGTAATTTAACGTATTGAAAATTTTATATTGCTAGGCCTATTATATATATATATATATATATATATATATATATATATATATATATATATATATATATATATATATATATATATATATATATATATATATATATATATATATATATATATATATATATATATATATATATAATATATATATATATATATATATAAGTTGAAAGAATATAAATTAATTTAAAATAAATCAAATAATATTACTAATATATTTCCCATATAAAAATAAATACATTAAATAAATAAATAAATAAATAAATAAATAAATAAATAAATAAATAAATATAATAAATAAATAAATAAATAAATAAATAAAATAAAATAAATAAATTTATTCTTATCTTTGTTGGTTAAGCGGCAATTTCTCTTTATAAAATTTAAAGAAGGAAATAAATGATGCAAAAAAAAAAAGGCCAAAATTGATAAAACTTTCTCCTCCTGTTTTGGTCTTTGTTCAATTTTGACACAACAAAAATACCCAGAAATCCGAACTGGTTTTTAGGTGACTCATTCGGAGTCGCGAGAGTCTGTCCTTGTTCTGATGAGAAATTTGTCTGTCCATGACCATTTTTTTTTTCTTATTACAATGAGACAGTTTTTTGTTTAATTGTTTTTTGTTTATTTTTTTTGTTTGTTTCTGCCTATATAACGTTCTGTCTCGTTTTTGGTTTGTAAGATTTTTTTCCTGTTTTTAAGTTGAATTCTGTATTAATTTTTGATGGAA
>SEYY01000007.1:30228-35228 GCA_009176605.1 Armadillidium nasatum | reverse complement strand
TGCTTTATCATGCATTTTTTTATTATATTATTATATATATTTATATTATATTATATATATATAATATATATATATATATATTATATATATATATATATATTATATATATATATATATATAATATATATATATATATATATATATATATATATATATATCAAAATGGCAAAATTGTAGCTCAAAAGACGAGATAGAATTTCCTCTGTGAAAGGTTCTAGTATTTCGCAAAACTGTTTTTAAGTATTTTACGAAAATATAAAATTGAACATTATGTACCGTGAAGCTTCTGTGAAATGGCAGATATTTCCTGAAATGTTTAACTGCTTTTTCTTATTATTATTATTATTATTATTATTATTATTATTATTATTATTATTATTATTATTATTATTATTATTATTATTATTATTATTATTATTATTATTATTTCTATTGTTGTTGTTATTGTTATTGTTCTTGTTTTTATTGTTATTATTCTTATTGTTGTTGTTGTTGCTGTTGTTTTTATTGTTGCTCTTGTTTTTCTGTTATTGTTGTTGTTGGTTGCTACTGGTTGTTGTTGTTGTTGCTGACTGTATTATTTGCTGTTGTTTTTGTTGCTGTTGCTTTCATTTTTTTAGTTATTGTTGTCGATGTTGCTTTTGTTGATGTTATTGCTGTTTTTGTTGCTATTGTTGTCATTGCTTTTGTTGTTGCTGTTTTGTTATTTACATTGTTGTTTATGCTGTTGTTTTGTTGCTGCTGCTGCTTTTGTTGCTGTTGTTGTTATTGCTGCTGCTCTTGCTGTCGCTATTGTTGTTGTTGTTGTTTTAGTCATTGTTTTAGTTCATGTTGCTTACGTTGTTTTAATTTCTCTTACTTGAAAAAGAAAGATTTGATATTTTAATTATTCAAATTATTCAAAACTGAAAGATATTAAATACAAATATATAATTGTGACTTAGTAAGGGAATTAACATTATTATTAATATTATTATAACTAATATTACTAAGAGAATTTAGAGAATGGTAAGAAATATGAAATATTTGGTATGTTAAGAATTAAGTCTACAGTGAAAACTATAAAGAAAATAGACTAATGTCTCCAGTTACTAAAATTGTGCATAAAAAATATACATTTTGGTAAGGTACAAGAAACAAATTAAGGGAATACCTCCAAGAGATTTTAAGTTTCAGGTTATAGAGATCATTACATATATATATATATATATATATATATATATATATATATATATATATATATATATATTACACACAGAAACTACATTCGTACAGGAAATTCTATCTATCTATATAAACGTGTAGCAATGATAAAACAAATTAAAAAAAAAAATATATGAAGGGTTGAAAAACTGGATCTAAAATTGAATCATTATCTTTTAAACACGTACACAGACTCATATATACATATACATATAATATACTAATATATATATATATATATATATATATATATATATATTATATATATATATATATATATATATATATATATATATATATATATATATATATATATATATATATATATATATATATATATATATATATATATATATATATATATATATATATATATATATATATATATATATATATATATATATATATATATATATATATATATATATATATATATATATATATATATATATATATATATATATATATATATATATATATATATATATAATATATATATATATATATATATATATATATATATATATATATATATATATATATATATATATATATATATATATATATATATATATATATATATATATATATATATATATATATATATATATATATATATATATATATATATATATATATATATTATATAATATATATATATATATATATATAATATAATAATAATCCTATTAACCTCAATTGATATTCTTAAGAAACTTCTAATTTAATTCCTTATTTTAATTCAACACTTCCTTCGTGTCTTAAAGGACTTATGCAAATATATATAACGTGTTTACTTGCTTTGAATACAACAAACAAGAATTGAACGTACATTATATATATCATATATATATATATATATATATATATATATATATATATATATATATATATATATATATATATATATATATATATATATATATATATATATATATATATATATATATATATATATATATATATATATATTATATATAATATAATATAATATATATTTAAGAAGAAAGAAAGATATTTTGAGATATATTAAAAATGTTTGTTATAATTTTTGTCCTCTTATTTTCATTATAATTTTACTTGTTGACGCTCTTTGTAACAAAGCATCTGGGGATGACTAAGAAAGATGCTTTATTAAATTAATGTTAATACTTTCATTGCTCTTTAACCTTTCTCTCCTACTCTCTGTTCCTCTCTAACTCTCTTTTTTTCTCTATCTCCCACTCTCTCTCTCTCTCTCTCTCTCTCTCTCTCTCTCTCTCTCTCTCTCTCTCTCTCTCTCTCTCTCTCTCTCTCTCTCTCTCTCTCTCTCTCTTCAACCGATCTGTGTGTGTATTTCCCATTTTACCTCTTTATTCATCATTATATTTACAGTTTTTTTTTAATATATATATATATATATATATATATATATATATATATATATATATATATATATATATATATATATATATATATATATATGCAGGGCACGCAAAATGGCCTTGACAGAGAAGAGAGTTGGGTGTCAATTCTCATTTGTCAGGCATTTGTGCCACACATTTGGTCAACTCAAAGGCCACGAAATGTATCAAGAGACGCACTCACTCATTTTGACACGAGATTTATTTCGCTTTTCTTCTGCCCGGGCTTTCACGCCACTCTTTATATAAGGAATGTTTTCAACTTTCAAATTTATTTGCCTTAGTTTTGCGTGTGTGTGAGAACGATGGAGAAAGAGGGCGTGCTAGAGAGAGAGAGAGAGAGAGAGAGAGAGAGAGAGAGAGAGAGAGAGAGAGAGAGATACATATAGAAAAATTGATAGATAGAAAGACAAATAGATAAATAGAGTTCATATTAGAGCAACAGGAATAGTTTTTAATTATATAAAAAAAAAAGTAAATTACTTATTTTGTCAATAATAACGGGTAATTTGTTTGTATTTATCTGCGAATGTGAAAATATAAACCTTTTATTTCATAGGTATAAATATAAACCACATCGTAAACTTGACATCGATGAAAAAATCCTTTTTAAACTCTGTTTATTATTCCCTTTTATTGCTTACGTAACTATCTGTTGCTCTATTACTGTCATTTTTCTTTTCTCAGGCTGCAAATAATATGTAACCTACATACGTGTATACTGTATAGTCTTCAATGATTGTGCTCTTTGCAAGTTATACTTTCACAGTTAGAGTTAGAGTCTTGTTAGTTAGTTAGATAGTATAGATAGACAGATAGATAGATAGATAGATAGATAGATAGATAGATAGATAGATAGATAGATAGATAGATAGATAGATAGATAGATAGATAGATAGATAGACAAGAAGATAGTCAACAAAGAAAGAGTTAGGCAGAGAGGTAGAAAGAAACAAACAAACAAAGAAAGAAAACAAAGAGAGAGAGAGAGAGAGAGAGAGAGAGAGAGAGAGAGAGAGAGAGAGAGAGAGAGAGAGAGAGAAAGAAAGTAAGAGACCATGACCAACAATATGCAATTCAACTAAAATATCTAAAATCCGGTACCGAACATCAAACCTTTTAATAGTGGACAAAATTAATAGTCTCTTTATTTGATATCTTTTGATATTAACGATGATCCTCAAATTCGAATCAGACGTTTAAGGTTCATTTCGGCCAATGAATTCTAAATTTTATTCGAAGCTATTAAGTGGATATCTTCATTCGTTTTCTTTTGTAATTAATTGAGATGCGAGGTTTAATGAATTGCGGTATTAATAATCAGGTGGGTTGATAATGAACAACCAAATAGGGAGTTGTTAGAGGATATTCCAGTTTGGGATATTGGAAAGCTTATTAATGGATTAATAATAATAATAATAATAATAAATAATAATAATAATAATAATAATAATAATAATAATAATAATAATAATAATAATAATAATAATAATAATAAAAATAATAATAATAATAATAATAATAATAATAATAATAATAATAATAATAATAATAATAATATAATAATAATAATAATAATAATAATAATTGTAAAGCATGCATATATCTTAAATAAACTTCATTCTATGCTCAAATAAAGATACATATGAAGAATGTAGTAGACACCCACCTATGCAAAGTATTAAAAAAAAAAAAAAAAAAAAAAAACAAAAAAAAAAAAAAAAAAAAAAAAAAAAAAAAAAAAAAAAAAAAAAAAAAACTCATCATGGGATTTTAATGACTTAAACATTAGAAAAGAAACCGTCAGTGAAGAGGCTGATGATGTTTTTCCTCCTACAAGTAAGATGTATTATAATGAATGAGAAAAACATTAGAACACTAAATAATTTGTTAGTAAGTATAGGTTGAAATGTTTTTTTTTTTTTGATACGTTATGTGACGATTTATTTTATATTATTATTTATATATTTATTTATTTATTTATTTATATGTA
Organism: Armadillidium nasatum; assembly: GCA_009176605.1. NCBI lineage: Eukaryota > Metazoa > Arthropoda > Malacostraca > Isopoda > Armadillidiidae > Armadillidium > Armadillidium nasatum. Next base: position 30,629 of record SEYY01000007.1, on the reverse strand, counting down.
TCGTAATGAATGAGAAAAATAGTAGAATACTAAATAATTTGTCAGTATAATTGTAGGTCAATTTTTTTTTTTTTTGGCAATGGAATGTTGTGATTTATTTTATATTATTATTTACATATTTATTTCTTTATTTATTTATATTTTATTATATACTTCTTTATTTATGAAATTGTTAATTAAATTTTTTTAATTTTTTATGTTTTAATAAATTTATTAATTTTTTTTTTTTATTTAATAATATAAATTAAAAATTTTATTTATTTATTTATTTTTGTTTTTTAATTTTTCTCTTTACTTTTATTTTTTCTTTTATGTATTTATAATTTTTTTCCTTATTTCTTTTATTTAATTATTAATATATTTTTCCTATTCCTATTTATTTATTCATAAATTTAATTAAA
>SEYY01000007.1:20000-22500 GCA_009176605.1 Armadillidium nasatum | reverse complement strand
AAACAAATTAACAAAAATATAAATAAATAAAATAAATAAATAAACAAATAAATAAATAAACAAACAAATAAATAAACAAGAAAATAAAAAAATAAACAAATATATAAACAAATAAAAAATAAATAAATAAATAAATGAATAAATGGAAGGAAAGTAAATAAATAAACAAACGACAATAGATATATTTGACCGTAATTTTTTTCAGAAAATTTCTAGAAGATTTTTTCCAGCTTGAAGTCTTTTTATAGAAAGGCCAAACACTTATATATCAGGATTTAAAAAGAGAATTTAGCAGCTTTGCTAATGTGTGGGTGGATATACTTGGTGAACATTTAGGGCAATGTGCATAAAAGTTTCTTAATATACTATATATATATATATATATATATATATACTATATATATATATATATATATATATATATATATATATATATATATATATATATATATATATATATATATATATATATATATATATATATAAATATATATATATATATATATATATATTATATAAATAATTATATATTATATATTATATATAAATATATATTATATATATATATATATATATATATATATATATATATATATATATATATATATATATATATATATATATATATATATATATATATATATATATATATATATGCAATTAAAATAAATTTTAAAACATGCCCATTTCAAGGTATACTATAAATCACTACTGAAGTTTTATGCATTTAATTATACTGTATGTATTAATTTTTGTTACATATTATGTTTTTATAATTTTTATTACCTTATAAGTAAATTAATTATATATAATTATTCATTTCAGTTTTGCTCTATTTACTACCTCACAGCGAAACTATCCCTTTCAATGACCATCACTTCTGCGTGCCACCTGCTTCGCCCCCCAACGGGAAAGTAAGCATTGGGCGTGGCGATGTTGTTATCCGATTTTCCTGCGACGCGGGATACAAACTCATAGGGACTCCTGTGGCAGTTTGCATTTCGGGAAAATGGTCGTCCCCAGTACCAGAATGCAGGGAAAGAAGTAAGTTAAATCGAACTTAATTAATCTCTCTCTCTCTCTCTCTCTCTCTCTCTCTCTCTCTCTCTCTCTCTCTCTCTCTCTCTCTCTCTCTATCGCTCTATATATATGTATTATATATATATATATATATATATATATATATATATATATATATATATATATATATATAATATATATATATATATATATATATATATATATATATATATATATATATATATATATATATATATATATATATATTATATATATATATATATATATATATATATATATATATATATATATATATATATATATATATAAAGTATTATCCAAAATCTAAGTTTATAAATTGAATTATATATATTTTGCATCTTTAGAAAAGTCGAAATGATAACAATAGATGCAAACATGGACTTAAACTTTAAAGATTAATTAAATATACTCTTTCATATTATTATTCGTACAATGGCATATATATATATATATTAATATATATATATATATATATATATATATATATATATATATATATATATATATATATATATATATATATATATATATATATATATATATATATATATATATATATATATATATATATATATATATATATATTATATATATATATATATATATATATATATATATATATATATATATATATATATATATATATATATATATTATATATATATATATATATATATATATATATATATATATATATATATATATATATATATATATATATATATATATATATATATATATATATATATAAATATATATATATATTATATATATATATATATATATATATATATTATTATATATATTTTATATCTCCTCCGGTTTGCAAAGGTCAGAGGCCTACCAATTTCTACCGGAGTTAGTTAAGTCCTATCTTCGTCATTAGTGGCCGACGTGTCTAGACACGGCGCTTGAATCTGTGCAAGTCAAAGGGAGTTTGGAAAACAGATAAAGGGAGTGTGTTCTAGACTTTACCAGTAGAGTATATGTAAGATTGAGCATAGATGTTAAAAATCTGGGGTCCGAATGTTGGACAGAGAAATTATGAGACTGTTCTCAGTGGAGGAGGTATGCGATGAGAAAGTTCAGAAGAACAGTGCCCATTGTAATAGCGATAGTATGGTGAGTGACACAACAATTCGAGAGAACAGAAAGAGATTGGAGAGTTAGTAAAAGTGGGAGAGTTGATGAGAAGAAAAACCCTAGACTCCACCATCTTAAGGAGAGCTGTATGAGTGGAACCACCCCAGATGTGTGAAGCATACTCCATACAGTATCGAATAACACCCTTTTAGAGAGCAAGCAACTGTGTTGGAGTGAAGAAATTACAAAGGTGCCTCAGAACTTCCAACGTCTTAGAAGCTTGTTTGGAAAGGGAAGTAATGCTATCTTTCCAAGATATTAATTACGGGAAAAAGAAAGAACGAGAACATTAAGA
>SEYY01000006.1:38503-50173 GCA_009176605.1 Armadillidium nasatum | reverse complement strand
GGACAAGTGGCAAAAATATCACAATAAAATTTTCATTAGAGAAAAGACATGCTAAGCATAAGAAAGTAGCTTCACCGAATTATTTTCAAATAAGAAAATAACTGAAATTTTTTTTTTGACATTTTTGTCACATATGCCAACAATTCGTTAGGACAATTTTTGCAGTGAAGGTATATTTTCTAGTCTTTGAGACCGCAACTTTTTCAGTATATGATTTCAGTAAAGTCTAATTTGTTTGTCAAATCAATGTTGATGATTAAAATATCTCGAGGATTAAGTCACTCTTAAGCTCTTATTTCTTTGTTATATTTTCAATGAATTGATGTCTTAGCAGTGTGTTAAACGATCTTTGAGCTAAATAAACAGTAACTGTACACTTCAAAAATTGTCCTAACGAATTGTTGAAACAAATGGCAAAAATGTCAACAAATTTTTTCAGTTATTTTCTTGTTAGAAAATAATTCGGTGAAGCGACTTTCACACTTATCATGTCTTTTCTCTATTGAAAATTTTGCTGTGACATTTTTGACACTTGTCCCAATGATTCGTTTGGACAGTTTTTTTTTTCAAAGTAGTGATGTATTATTTAAAGCAGTTTAATGGTGATGCAGATGGTGACAATACTGCAATTTTTTCCATTAAATTGCATTCATAACTCTAAGTGAGCTTCTTTCAGTGCAGAAAACTCTCTTATAAATACACTGCAAAAATTGTCCTAATGAATCGTTGGGACAAATGGCAAAAATATCACAACTTTTCCAGTTATTTCTTATTATAGGAAAAAAAATTGGGAAGCGACTTTCTTATGCTTAACATATCTTTTTTTGTATTGAAAATTTTACTGTGACATTTTTTTACACTAGTCCCAACGATTCGTTAGGAAAATTTCTGCAGTGCAGCTTTTTCCAACCTGGGTTCACATGGGCTCCCATGCAGGGAGGGGACCACAGAAGCATTGAGACAGTCATCAAGGAAAAATGTTATGTCGGGGGTCCATCATATGAACTATATGTCGGCCTCCTTCGGCCGACTATATATACACTGCAAAAAAATCTTCTAATCCTTCTATATAACCGGCAAAAAACGCTTTTTTGCCGTCTATTTAAGAAAGAATTAGACCGTATTTCCCTACATGAAAATGAAGTCACCAAATGCTTTCTATTTTATTCGAAAAAGAAAATTTTAGTTACACAAAGGCAACTCTGCACCATGCGTACAATATACCACGTGACTATCCTTGCTACAACCTAGAAACCCACATAAAATCATCAGACGATATATCAACGTTTTTGTTTTACTAATAATATTCCGAATCGAGACATTGACGTATCACTTTTTAAATTTTTCGTATACTTATAATTAATTCATTTAATTAATTTTAATGCATTTTATTATATTATTTATATATTATATATATATATATATATATATATATATATATATAATATATATATATATATATTATAATATATATATATATAATCAATATAATAATAATTGAGAGACAGAGAGTCCTAACTAATTTGCAATTCGAAAACGTATTATTTCATATAAAAGCGTTCGTTTTCTAAGTATATTAATGTTTTCACCATAAAATGAAAGATTAAAAGTACTGTGACGGAACCTCCTGTAGCAAATGTGTGTACAAGAGATTAAAATATTGCATAATTATAGGAAAAAAAAAAAAAAAAAAAAAAATAATAAAATAATAATAATAAAAATAAAATAATAATATTTTTTTAATATATAATATACATATATAATAATAAAATAATAATAATAATAATAATAAGAATAAGAATAACTAAATATAAGAAGAAGAATAAGGAAGAAGGAGAAGAAAGAAGAATGAAGAAGAAGAAGAGAAGAAAAAAAAGAAGAAGAAAAGAAGAAGAAGAAAGAAGAAGCAAGAAGAAGAATATAAAAAATATAATATAATAATAATATTAATAATATAATAAATAATAATAATATATAATAATAAAAAATATAATAATAATAATAAAAATAATAATAATATATAATAATAATAATTAATAGGCCTAAATGATGAAAACTAAAAACCCATATTGTCAAATTTCGAAACAATTTTTTTTTTTTTTTTTTTTTTTTTTTTTTTTAAACTGCCAAATGTCGACACGTTTAAATGGAAGAGAAAAATGGCCATCAGATTTTTTCAAAAGAGTCGACCATTTAACCTGTAGCTATGTTCACTGTAGATGATTTAGTAATAGGCTCTACTTTTCTTATTCTTTTGACTTGCACACTTTAAACACATGTAGGGACATGTCGCAGTAATATACTACTGTCGCCTTTAATTGGACTTTGGCTTTTGTCATTCCTCAACTCTGTCAAAATTAGTATAGTCTCTACCTTTTGCCCATATATATTATATATATATATATATATAAATATAGAGTAGATTATATATATATTATATATATTATATTATATATATATATATATTAATATATATAATATATGTGTTTTGTGTTGTGTGTGTGGTTTTTTTAACGGCAAAAAGAGATTTTAAAATCTAATCGATGCCGCTCAACAAGAGTTTTGAAAGGCATTTGAGCGGCATATAATATTAGAATTTTTTTTGATAGAGCGGCATTAGAAAACAATGGAGAAAACCATAAACCGCTCTAATTCCGCTCTAGAGTCTTCCAAATTCTCAATAACCTTTATAATTCCGCTCTAAGAAATAGAGAAATATGAGAATTTAACTAGCCTTTCTATTCCTTTGATAGAAAGGAATTAGAAAGTTCATTTACATGTATATAAGTATATCAGCGGTCCACATACGTAAATTAGACTCATGGCCATAGCAAAAATATTGACCCGAATTATACTTATATGAGCTCTTAATCAGTGTTCAGTCGCGAGAATGTTGAATGATTTGGCCTCCTCCTTTCCTGTTAAAAGACCCCAACCATTCAGTGTTATGTATATACATCAAAATCCTTTAAATAAGAGACCTTAGTATTTGCATGAGCAGGTGTAACATACCCTTGGAAAGCTGTAATAAAAATACTAAAAAATATTTCATTCCGCTTATACAAGAATTGTTTCTTTTGTGATACGTTGAAAATCGTTCAAGACCTGAATGCTCAATATAAATGCACGAGAATAATTCAGAAATAGTATCTGCTGCTTCTATTTCCATGAGTAACTTAAGAGTTTCATCTTTTCAAGAGTTACTTAAGTTCTTCATTTTCCCATGAGTAACTTAAGAGTTTCATCTTTTCAAGAGTTACTTAAGTGCTTCATCTTCCTATGAGTAACTTTGTTATAAAACTTTAGAGCTTCATCTTTTCAAGAGTTACTTAAGAGCTTCATCTTTCCATGAGTATAACTTAAGAGTTTCATCTTTTCAAGAGTTACTTAAGTGCTTCATCTTTTGCAATGTCTCTTATCATTGCAATCTCGACATCGAGGAATATTCCTTTAGCTTGTGTGACAACGTTTTTGTTGTCAATACGTGCTAACAGTTTGTGCCAAAAACTTTCATTATAGCATGCAGATCTTTACTCTGCAAAGATTGTCCTAACGAATCGTTGGGACAAGTGGCAAAAATGCCCAAAAAAATTTTTTTTTTTTTTTTTTTTTTTTTTTATTTTATTAGAAAATAAAACGGTGAGGCAAGTTTCTTATGGCTAACATCTTTTTTCTCTATTGAAAATTTTACTGTGACATTTTTGCCACTTGCCCCAACAATTCGTTAGGTCAATTTTTGCAGTGTATACAAGTGTCTCTATTTGAAATCCGTGTCTATCAAGTCTTATATATTTCGTCTCCGTAAATTATCTATACTTTTTAGACCTATTGAGTTTATTTATCAACGGTCGTGGTCTATATATATATAATATATATATATATAATATTATATATATATATATTATATATATAATTATATATATATATATATATATATATATATAGTAATAATATTATATATATATTATATATATATATATTTTCAAATTTTTTTTTTTTTTTTTTTTTTTTTATATATATATATTGTAAAATTGGTCCTAACGAATCGTTGGGACAAGTGTCGAAAATATAGACATTAAACTTTCCACATAAGAAAAACGCTCACCGGATTTATTTTCTAACAAGAAAAATAACTGAAAAAAACATTTGTTGTGACATTTTTGCCACTTGTTCCAACGATACGTTAGGACAATTTTTTGCAGTAATAGGTATATAATATCAGTATATATAATATATATTTATATATAATATAATATTATATATATATATATATAATATATATATAATTATATATATATATATATAATAGTTATATATATATATATATAATATATATATATATATATATAATATATAGTTACTATATATTTTGAATTCCAGTCTATAAAAATGTCTGATTTCGAGATTAAAATTTGAAAATGACTATATAATAAAATCTCAATTGATAATAAAATCCCAATTCATATTTTATCAAACTTATTCTTATATTTACAGGTCTACTCATAATTAACACTCATTACAGGTCTATTCTATTATTATTTTCAAAGGCAACTCCTTCACGAACGACACACCCCTACTGAAGGGTTTATACAAAGGGTTTATATACAATCTCTCTTGCGGCAGATGAAATACTACCCCTTAGGCCATCACGATTTCATGGCAAGCCAACCACTCGTCGAAAGAGTTTTGTGCTTCTTTCCTATATTGTAAGGCAACTCAGGAAAGAGGATGAAAAGTATGCCTATATACCCAAACAGACTTCGATCACTCAATATAAATAAAAAAGGAGCAAGACAGGTAATGTTTTCTGTTTATAATCTATATCTATAAATGATGTATAGAAAGAGTTTTAATATATATATATATATATATTATTATATATTAATATATTAGGATTATATATATATATATATATTTAATATAATATATATTTATAATTTATATATCATATATATATATATATATATATATGATATCTATTATTACATATATATTAAACAATTACGGAGTAAACACCCAATTTACACTGTTCGATGAAAAAAACCTGTAAAACGGTTTCTTTATTGGTTTTCTTCTAATTTTTTTTCTTTTAGTTTGTCAATTATGGTAGAGGTCAATTTTTCAAGTCGAATCTGTATAATGCTGAATGGTCTATCGATTCTCTCATTGATTGGATCTGTACTCAACACAATTCGACCCAGCAAACCAAAGACACACCCTTCGTCTTGTAAACCAATGAGAAGGCCGGAATACGCAGATAACTCCGCCCATTCCAAAGGTATTGGCTGGCACTTTGACTCTATACGTCCTTAGTCACGTGATATCGACTGACGCACGAATTCTCAGTCAATCGGTATTCAGCCAGGGAACGGTGAGGAGTGTTAAAAGTTCTCTGCGGAAATTTGTGTTTTATTATTGTTTTAAAAAGTTATTTCTTCAAGTGGATGTGCAAATTAAGTGTACCAATGTAAAATCATTATGTGTAGTGAATATTATTGTGATTCAAGTGGAAAGAAGGTGTTAAAAGTGCTAAAAAGTGTCTAGCTGTGTTTTTCAAGAGTAGAGAGGCTAGACAAGATGGCGGAGAGGTGGCAGTGAGGGTGCTGTAGGAGCTTGAAGCCACTGCTCCTGCGATCTGCAAAGTGCACAACAAGGAGAAAATAGTGATAGTGAAATATTATATGTGCTAAACTTGTGTTTAAATATAAGTGGTGATAGTGTTATCATTCCATTGGAGTAAATATTGTTGCCAGAATCGACTCTTCTTTTAGTTTCAAAGGTAAATAAATGACCAGTATTGTTTTTTTCATCTCTCTTATTGCACCTGTTTCGCAGTAACTCTTGCGTCTTATTTTTGCATGATTGAAACTGTACAATCTTCAAACTAAGCCATTTACAGTAGAATAGAGGCATATTCTTTTACAGTCTTGCTCAGCACATATTGCAAATAATTCTCAATTAGGAAAAAAGATATTGATTGTGTTTATGTGACCTTGAAATCGTTTTTAACTCGTGTTTCTCATCGTTTTATAGCTAAACACAAGCTATTGTTGCAAACTCTTTTTATCTATGTTCGTATGTATGTTAAGCCAATTTTTTTTTCGTCTCAAGCCTGTATCGTGGCATTGCGCTTTGCATGACCTGTCTGGATGCGATCGCCTTGGCAGTGACGACCGAACATTTTTTTTCTTTCTTTCTTTCTCGAAATACCAAAAAGAAAATAATAATTGGCAACTATTCGCGCGAGAATAACAACCGACTCGTGGTCTGTGGCTCTCTGCAATTAATTTGCATTCTCTGATGGACCCAGTCCATTAAGTAATGTGATGTCACGCATAACATTCGCGCGCGCGCAAGCACACACACACGCGCGCACACATACACACACGCATATATACATATAATATAAATAATAATATATTTATATATATAAATATAATATATATATATCTATATATATATAATAATATATATATATATATATAAGTGGGCAAGTGTTTTTCCTTTTTTTTTCTTTTTTCAATGTTAAGGATTATAAATGAGTGCCAGAGTGCCACGAATTATTTCCTTTAACACCATTGTCTTATACTTTCTGCTAAATAAGAGTTGATAGATATATAGATAGATTAATATGAAGAGATAGATGGCTAGATACACATGTATAGATAGATTAATATGAATGTCTTATAGATATAGATACCGGTAGATAGATAGATATATAGATAAACATGTATAGATGGTTTAATATGAAAAAGTAAAAAAATTGATAGGTTAGTAAAATCAGATAGATGAATTGATGGATAGCCTAATAAAACTGTAAATATATTTAAAAATAGGTCGATAAATAGATATATTATAGATAGAAAGAGAAATACATAGAAAGTAATATATGAAGAAATATGGCAAATAATATATATATATAATAATATAATATATTATATATATTATAATATATATATATAATAATATAATATATATATAAAATTATATATATATTGATGGATTAAAAGAAGGATTGATGATAGAATAGAGACTTAATGAAAGATAGACTAAGAGATAGAGTATTGATAGGGTAATCTATAGTAGATTGGTTAATATTTATAGATAAATATATATAAAAAGATAAGTAGATAAATAGGTTAAATGAAAGATAAATGGATGGATAAATAGAAGGAGAGGTTAATAAAAAAGAGAAAATATATAGATAAACAGATAAAATTATTTATTTTTCTTTATTTTTTTTAATTTCTTCTCTGGTGGACAAAGGCCAGAGGCCTACGAAAATTTTTACCAGAGTCAGAGAGAAAATCGAAAATCTGGTCAAATTAAAGGCCGACATGTCCAGATACATGGCGTTTGAAGGTACGTCATAAGAAGTTGGGGAAAATTGATGAACGGAGTGTGTTCCAGATTTTACCAGTAGAGTACATGTAAGACTGAGCATAGCGGTTAATCTGGGTAGAGAGTTAGAGAGAAAGGAAGAGTGTGTAGAAAGACGTGTCTTACGACCCTTCTCAATGGAGAAGGTATGTGACGGGAGAGTTAGAAAAATGTTACTCGTATAGAAGAGTGAACAACAGTAAAAGAGTAAAAAAAGTGCTTGAGTTATAAACAAAAGTCCTAGACTCCACCTTTCAAAAGCTGTATGAGTGGAACCACCCCAAAAGTGAAGCCATACTCATACAGGGACGAACACACCCCTAAAAGAGAAAACAACTGGGGTGGAGTGAAGAAATACTGAAGGCGCCTCAGAACACCGAAACCTCTTAGAAGCTTGTTTAAAAAGAGAGGTAATATAATCTTTTTCAAAAAGTTCACGGAAAAAAGAAACACCAAGAATATTGAGGAGAAGTAAAGGTTTCAGTTGTGTTTTCGAAGATATTATAGTTGTGTGGAAGATTGTGTCGAGTAGTGAGATGGAAGAATTGAGTTTTGGAGGCATTGAAACCAGATAGATCAGAGTCCAATTGCTCCAATTAACTGCTGTTGGAAGGGGCTCTTTTTCAATTTGAAAAGATTTGGAAAAATTACAATTTTATCCATAAATGAGTTGGAGGGGATTGAAGGAGTAGGAACAGCTTCCGAATCGTGATGTTGATTAGAAGCAAAGTTTGAGCGAAAGTTAGCTTTAGAGGAAGGCAAAACGTCAGGTACATCTGAAGTTACTAGAAGGGAACAAGGAAAAGTAAATTGTGGAGTAGAATTTAGCTGGATCATGAGAATTAGATGAAAGCCATTGGCGGTGGTAAACATTGAAATCACCTGAAATGATGATTTCGGAGAAAAGAGAAGATAAGGGTGTTCGGTATTTTATAGTGTGTAGACGAAGAGACTGTGAATGTTGCAGAAATTAATGAAAAAAAGTGACCGTGTACCAGGACAAGGTACACGGTCGGCATCAAGGTCTTGGTGGCACTAACCTTATCACCGGAGGCCACAAACTTTCGGGTGGTGATAGAGAAAGCGGTGGATGAGGAACTATATTTGGAAACCACCCCTCTAATCTTCCCGAGGCAGCTTTATGTTTCACCATTTCGAATTTTTTAAAATAGATAATGTGCTAGTAAGCGTTTGTAAATTTGTAGGGTACATGTGAAGGAGTGGGAAAGTTGTGGGAGCATAGCACTACATTATGAGTCAATGGTACATTAGAGACCCTCTGCGAAGGTGAAACGCGAAAAGGAACGAACCAAAGGGCAACGGAGTGAAACGGAATGGTCTAGCCTACCTTGTCACCCCGCGGGTTTAGCGCTTTGGACGGCACTACGCCCATCCCTTAATGATACTATAAATGTTTTTCATATAGAGTATCATTATTATTGCCGTATATAGTAATATATCTCATGAATTGTTTATAATTATATCACATATCATGAAATATTCAGCATTATTTTCACATGTATTTCTTTATTTTGTTAGCATTTTATCGCATATTAATCTTAATTATTTAATATTATTTTTGCATGTGATATTGCTTTATATTGTGATTTGTTTAACATTATATCGTATTATTATTATTATTATTATTATTATTATTATTATTATTATTATTATTATTATTATTATTATTATGTAAAGTAGAAATAACGCTATGCTTTTTCTTCAACCATGCATGAGATTGTATAATAGTAATTATTCGCATGCTTTCATCAGAGGATTTTTAGCTATTTTTAACGATTTTTTAGGTATTATATTTTGTTGCTAAAACCACTGCAAAAAAAAAATAAAAAAATGTCCACACGGAATCGTTGGGATAAATTATACAAATGTTGTAAGATATTTCTTCACGTATTTTCTTATTAATAAAAATAAAGCTAGTAGAGCTACTTTATTTTGAAGAATGTTTCTTTTCGGGGTTGAGAATTTAGTTGTGACATTTATCCTAACTATTCGGTTGGACATTTTTTGTTTTGGTTTCTGATTGGTTGAAATATGTTTAGAAATAATATGTTTACAGGAATCAGGTTTTAAGAGAAATGCCATTTACGCATCACAGCAAAAAAATTTTATCAAAACATCTTCAACACGAGGAAATCGTAACACATTTGTGATAGAAGTCCATTTTTGTAACTTTCGATACATATTTGTAACACTTTTGTTACATATTGAGGATATATACATTTCTATAGCCGTAGAATTAGCGAAATGATAAAAGGTAAGTTAATTGACAAGATGATATTTCATGTATAAATTCTTGTACCTACATGCATAACAACATACATGCATACATACGTACGTACATTACATACATACATACATACATAAATTCATAAATACATACAAACTGCTAACCTGAAAGTGTATTATATAATAGATACTTGTTCAAAATTTTGTTAATTCTCACACTTTAGGGAAGAGTTTTGACAGAGCGTTATATACGATATATATATATATATATATATATATATATATATATATATATATATATATATATATATATATATATATATATATATATATATATATATATATATATATATATATATATATATATATATATATATATACACTCAATTTGTGCCAAAATATATTTTGATAAGGGAAATTTTTCTTAAATCTCGAAATCATTCATCATATTCAATTTTAGGCTTGGAAAATGAGTCAAGAGAGTCTCTCTCTCTCTCTCTCTCTCTCTCTCTCTCTCTCTCTCTTCTCTCTCTTCTCTCTCTCTCTTTCTCTCTCTCTCTCTCTCTCTCTCTCTCTCTCTCTCTCTCTCTCTCTCTCTCTCTCTCTCTCTCTCTCTCTCTCTCTCTCTCTCTCTCTCTCTCTCTCTCTCTCTCTCTCTCTCTCTCTCTCTCTCTCTCTCTCTCATATTGTTAACGTGAAAAACTTATTGCACAATGTTAAACGTGGAGAACGTTTCAAATTCCTTTAAAATAAATTGATTTCACCGCGTGATTGACTCGTTGCTCTCATTATACGCAATAGTTGCGCAACTCAACGGAAGAGGGCATTTTCATGCATCATGAAATATTATATTATTTATTATTATTTTATTATTATTATTATTTTAGAATCTATTATTCAAACATCTCATTTTTTCTACCATGGGATTAATGTTTTACCGATTTGCTATACCTGTCGCTTTTTAGCTGAATATTATAATAATAATAATAATAATAATAGTAGGCCTACCGCAAAAATATCTGAGTTTTTTCATTATTTGTTATTATTATTATTATTATTATTATTATTATTATTATTATTATTATTATTATTATTATTATTATTATTATTATTATTATTATTATTATTATTATTATTATTATTATTAAGGTACTTAATTTAGATAGAACTATTTTATAGCATGATGTTTGTTCGTTTTGTTTCATACGTGACTTTTGTCTTTCAAATTTAACTTTTTGAACTTCAGAATTTTGCTGATCAAGCGATTTTTATTATTTATTGGGTTTGCAAAAACGTATTAAACTATAAATTTAAAAAAAATATTGACCTTATTAGTAGTAGTAGTAGTAGTATGATGCAGATAGTACATATATGTGTACATACATATATTCATACATACGCTTTTTTCATACATATTATATTTCGATGTTAGTTTGACGCAGGTTGAACATACGTAGGTGAAGCCCGGGGCAAAGTGGATGCATTAAGAAAATGGTGGTAAAAATTAGTGATGCACCAGAGAGTGATTTTTTTCCGGAGGAATACTAAAAGACAGAGAAAGGAATACATAGAGTGAAAAAAAAGAAAGGAAAGAGAGGAAAAATGATTTAGAGATTTTAAAGCCGTAAAAAGAGAAACACGAATACTGAGATACAAAAAAGACAGAGAAAGTACACACTGAATACATAGAGTGAAAAAAAAGAATTTCTAGGAAATCTCCTTTGAGAGCATTTCACACTGAAAGTGTGAATTAATGAATTTCGCAGTGAAGCGTGATTTCTTGTGTAGTCTTCTTTAGCATTTCTCAGATATTTCTAAAAATCTCCTTTAAATAAAGCACTAGTGTGAATTATTTCTTTTAAAATTTCGCAGAGCGTGATTTCTTGTGTGAATTGTCTTCTTTGACGCATTTCTCACTGAAGCGTATTTCTAGTATGAATTATCTCCTTTGATGAGCATTTCAACTGAAGCGTGATTTCTAGTGTGAATTTCTTTTCTGAGATTTCGAGTGAACGTGATTTCTTGTGTGAATTGTCTTCTTAC
>SEYY01000006.1:31003-33503 GCA_009176605.1 Armadillidium nasatum | reverse complement strand
TGTCATTTTAGTTGATATTTTGAGAAATTTGAAGTTGAGAACCATATCCTCCGCGCCATGGAGAAGAACGATTTATTTATTTTTAAATTTTCTTTTATATACGTGTAAATTGATTTTTCAATAAATGAAAACAGAAACATTTAGCATCCCATACTCTGAGAAACATTTAGTATGCCATGTAGATTCCAAGCCTGGATAAAGGAGGAGGGTTCCTTGAAACGAAAGCAAGCCAGTGAGTAAAAAATATCTTTTCTTACAATTTTGAAGGTATAGCTCGGAAATCGGACAGATTCCAAGAAGACGAACCTTTAACCGAAAACGGAACTTGAATTTGACTTCTCAAAAAATAAGATGCAATAGTTTGAATATCTCTACTTACAGGGATGAGAAGGATATTTTGGATGTTATGAAGGAGAAGAAGATAGATATCATATGTCTAGCGGGGACGAGAATCGCTGGAAGAGAAAGTAGAGATCGTGAAGGAAGTTACGTCCTAATGTATTCAGGGGCGTTGAAAGGAAGTTGTAGACATGGAGTCGCTATGATAATAGGACCTAAATTGTCATATTTTATTCAGGATGTTCGTTTGATCAGTGAGGGGCTGATAGTATGCACCATGATATTAGGGAACAGGAAATTCCGACTATGTTAGGTATGCACACCGCAGCAAGATTGTCGGCAGGAGGAGAAAGATTCTTTTATGGAATGTTTGAAGGAAGCATATGTAGAGGATGTTAGAACGGTATCTCTGATGATGGGAGATTTTAATGCTAGGATAGGAAGAGAGAACAGGAGTTGAAGAGGTTTTTGGACCTTTTGGGGAGGAAGTGAAGAATACAGAAGAAGAAAGATTGATAGACATGTGCGTAAGAAATAACCTGAAAATAATACCAACATAGAGAGTCACTTATGTATTCAAGATACAGATGGAGTCAGACTATAGGAAGTTTTAATCAGAAATCAATAATAGATTACTTTCATCAGAAAAGAGGATCGTGTTCGATGTTAAAATCATACATACCTGGTATGTCCTTAGATTGATCATAGGATGATAGTGACAAAAATTGATACAGAAATTTTAGAAAAGAGCCAGTAAATAAAAGAAACATTATAAAAACAAAAAGCCTTAAAGTGCAGAATACAAGAACTGAGTATAAACACAAGTTGAATGAAAAGATGGATGAGCTGGAGGATGGAATAGAGAGCGCACATGGACAGATATTGAAAGATGTATAAAGGAGGTGGAGGTTTAACTGTTGGGAGAAAAATGGAAAGGTGGTGGAAGAAAAGGTACATACTTTGGTGGACCGCGGAAATGAAGAGAGCAATAAAACAGAAGACCAAAAAGATGAGGGAATGGTTGTGAACTCTCCAGAATCTGGAATGGAATATGTGCTGGCCAGAAACGAAGCAAAAGAAGTGAAGAGCTGAGAGAGAGAGAGATGGAGGATGTGGGAGAGAGAGAGAGAGAAGAGAGAGAGAGAGAGAGAAGAGCTGAGAGAGAGAGAGCTGGAGGATGTTTGGGAAGAAGTTTGAGGAAGACTGGCAAAATCATACATGAAAGATAAAACCAAATTGAACAACATAAAAAATGCACAAGATGCAGTATTGGTGAAATCAAGGGAAATTGACGAAAGATGGACAGAGTATTTTCAATCTTTTCTGAGTGGGGAACAAGAAAGAGAAAATCAAGAGGAGAGAGGTTTCAAGAAATGATTGAGGAAGAAGAGGAGTTTCCTAGGAAGGAGTTTGAATTGGCGTTTGTCAAAATAAAAAATGGTAAAATTCCAGGAGAGGAAAGAATAGGGATAGAGCTGATAAAAAATGCAGGCGAACAAATAAAACTTATATATTGCGATTACTGAACATGTATTGGTGTAGGTGTCATGTGCCGGTAAAATGGGAAAAACAGTAATTATTCCAATATATAAAGGAAAAGGAGATTCTGGCATATGTTCAGATTACAGGGGTATATTATTAATAATCCAAATAGTAAATATTTATGAAAGAATGACTGAAAAGAGATTGAGGGAAAGAATTGAGCCACAGCTGGGTGAGGAGCAACATGGTTATTTCGGTTTGAGACAAATAGTTAGGAAAACATGAGAATATAACATTGGAGTAATGTAGCTTTTATAGATTTTCAGAAGGCTTTTTATTTGGTACCCAAAAGTAATTTGTTTAGGTGTTTGAAAAGAGATTACGTAATATCTGGTAGAATGTTGAGAGCAGTTAAGAGTCTGTACGAGTTCTGTTCATGTACAGTACGTTTTGGACACCAAAATGAAAGACGGTTTGAAGTGAAAACAGGGGTGAAACAAGGTATTGATGTTGTCAACTGTGTTGTTCGTTGCTTACATAGACAAGATTATTTAGAGCAGATCATGATTTTTTTCATATGCAGACTATATTGCGTTCTGGAGTGTTGATAGAGATGTAGAAACAGGGTTAAATAAATTGAATGAGTGTTGTAAAGTGGCTGATCTTAGGATGAATAAGG
>SEYY01000006.1:18503-21003 GCA_009176605.1 Armadillidium nasatum | reverse complement strand
ATATATATATATATATATATATATATATATATATATATATATATATATATAATATATATATATATATATATAACGGAAGGATAAGGGGCGAAATAGCCTTCCGCCTTGTAACCTCTTAACAATCTTTCCACATTTGACAAATTTCTCTAAATAAAATCATAAATTGTTCTAAAATAAGCCCCCCCCCCCCTCCCTCCTTCCCCCTTTCGAAATTTTGGCGATGGCCTACAATTATAATTAAAAATTGGTAAAAGTTTGTGAGATAAAGAAGCATGTCATTGCTTGAGTGAGAAAAGGAAGAGAAAGAGAGATATATAAAGAGAAATAATCTATGTACAGAACATAGCCTGAAGAGAGGGAGAGTAAACAATGAGAGAATTTTGTGGTATTAATAAATGTTTCTTTTTTTTTGTGATATTTTTCAGTGGGAATTTGTCAAAGAAAACAAAATCATTCATTCATTATGCTTCATTATTTCCATTCAAATCTATAGAATGATAGGTTATACATACGAAGAAGAAATATATATAGAGAAAAATAGGAAAAAAAAAATATATATATAATATATATATATATATATATATATATATATATATATATATATATATATATATATATATATATATATATATATATATATATATATATATATATATATATATATATATATATATTTTACAATTTTAAAATAAAGTTTAAATTCAAATTTTAATTTTAATTTGAAAAAAAAAATTTTAATAATCAAAAAAATTTTTTCATAATACAATCAAAAAAAATTAGGGGAACAAAATATTAAATAAGTAAATTTATAAATAAATATATATAAATGCATATTTTTGAGTGACGTCGTATAAAACCGGTTTTCAAAATATAGTATTTCAAAATTGTGCTTCGTTTAAAATTTCAGTCTTCCTTTCCGTAGTGTTTAACACCTCACACACACACACATCACACACACACACACACACACACACACACACACACATACATACATATATATATATATATATAATATATATATATATATATATATATATATATATATATATATATATATATATATATATATATATATTATATATATATATATATATATATATATATATTATATATATAATATATATATATATATATATATATATATATAATATATAATATATATATATATATATATATATATATATTATATATATATATATATATATATATATATATATATAATATATATATTATATATATATTAAAGCTTCTGTTATATGCTATAGTTTTCATTAAAAAAAATAATCTAAAATAACAAAAATATTTGATAAAAAAAATAAAAATTATAATATAAAAAAATATATATATATATATATATATATATATATATATATATATATATATATATATATATATATATATATATATATATATATATATATATATATATAATATATATATATATATATATATATATATATATATATATATATATATATATATATTAGGGATGGAGTCAAATATCGGTTAAGCTCAAAGAGAGCAGAAATGACGTCTTTAGAAGAAATCACAATTTTAGGCATAAAAGAGTTGGTGAATGTTGAATGAGGTGGTATAGCTCCGAAATCATCTAAAGTTGAATTAGCGACAAAAGTTTGAACGAAGAGTTCAACTTTAGAAGGCAAAACAACAATTGTACTAAAAGAAGATACTAGAGGAGGGAAAGAGGAAGAAGCAACGTTTAAGTTGGCATTTTTTTTTTTTTTTTTTTTTTTTTTTTTTGCAAAATGCCGAAAAGAGTGTGAGAAAGTGAAACCAGAATAATTATTGCATTTTGTCCTGAAATGAGTTTTTGGTATTTCGAAGAACAAATTTTGCGCTATTCCGGGATGAAATATAAATTGCTTGGGTTTATAAAGTTTGCAGTTAGGCTGAATAAATGGGACGGTAGTTGGAGGGTTGAGAGGGGTCCCTCTTTTTCGGCTCAGGATGAATGAGAGCACATTTTCAGCAAGAAGGGAAGGTTGAAGTAGAAAGACAGAGACGAAATATTTACTTATTTAATATTTACTTATTTAATAGCACGAGAACAAGTAGAGTTAAACCAAGGTTTGTAAGGTTTAGTATAGAAGGTAAAGAATATGGAATGTACGTCCCCATGCCACAGAGACTCACCTTGGTTATGCGCTCTTCATATTCCGAGGGACTACTCCCACGAAAGCGAAAATCATTCCACAGGAAATCAAAGAAGTACGTCCGCAAGTCCGACCAGCTTATGCAACGAATTGTCACAAACGTTTCTTCTCAATAGGAGGGAGTCTTTGTCGGAAAACTTGAAAAGATAGAAGAGGATACAGAGATAAGGTGATCGGAAGAACCCAGAAGATAGAGTTTAACAGTATAAGGAGAAGGATTAGAAGTTTAAAAAAGTTATAGAATGTTGGATTCATCTCAAAGGCGATCAAGGATACGAGTAGGGAGCTGCACTAACCTTTCAAGGTCCTTTTGAATGGAGATTTGG
>SEYY01000006.1:11003-16003 GCA_009176605.1 Armadillidium nasatum | reverse complement strand
ACAATCTTTCTCACTCATGTTACACGATTGTTTTCATCTGAAAGCTTTTTGCACTTTCTGAGTCAGGTTGAATACAGTTTTTTTTTTATTTTTTATTTAGGGCAATTCTTTTTTGTTCAGATTCAAGATTTTCATGATACACTACAAAAATTGTCCTAACGAATCGTTGGGACAAGTCAAAATGTCAAAAAAAAAATTCCAGTTATTTTCTTATTATCGAAAATAGATTGATGAAGCAATTTTCTTATGCTTAACATGGCTTTTTCGCTACTGAAAATTTTACCGTGACATTTTTGCCACTTGTCCCAACGATTCGTTAGGACAATTTGTGCAGTGTACTGCTGAAGAGTTCTGATTCATAAATAAAATTGCTTTGACTGCTTATTTTTTTTTTTTTTTTTTTTTTTTATTTTTTTTTTTTGTAATTAAGAAAAATATCTTGAATAAAACCTCAAGAATATTTATCAATCTTCCTCCAGTTCCCAGTGCTAAAATATTTGTCATAGTATCCGCTATTAATTTATCATTATTATTATTATTATTATATTATTATTATTATTATTATTATTATTATTATTTTAAATTAAAGAATTCAGTTTCAAAATCAATTGCCGTAAGTAACTATGCTACCATTTAAACACTATTATTCTGATTTTATATTATATATATATATATATATATATATATATATATATATATATATATATATATATATTATATATATATATATATATATATATAATATATAATATATATATATATTATAATATATATATGAAGGTAAAGAGAAAAAGTCTGAGGCATTAGTTTTTGCGGCATGTCTTTTAATCTAAGAGATTTTCCATATATGGCTTGGAAAATTATGTACAGCTTGTAAAACTCTACTTTGTCTTTTTTTTCTTTCCTTTTTTCTTTTTCCCTTTCTCTCTCTGCTTTGTCTTTTTTTCTTTTCCTTCTCTCTTTCTGCTTTGTCTTATTCTCTCTCTCTCTCTGCTTTGTCTTATTTTTTTCTTTCTCTTTCTGCTTTGTTTTATTCTCTCTCTCTGCTTTGTCTTATTTTTTTTCTCTCTCTCTCTCTCTCTCTTTTCATTTTTCTTTTCTCTCTGCTTTGTCTTATTTTTCTTTTCTTCTCTCTCTCTGCTTTGTCTTATTCTCTCTCTCTCTCTCTCTGTTTGTGTCTTATTTTTCTTTTTCTTTTCTCCGCTTTGTCTTATTTCTCTCTCTCTCTCAAACATACACATAGATAATGATTGATATGAAAAAAAAAAATTTATTATGAATTGGCGAAAGTCTAAAAGATTGGATAGAAGGGAAGGGAAATTACATAGAGAATGAAATAGGCCATTTATTATTAAGTGCGGATGACGGACTTCATTGAAAAATAATTGTAATTTGCTATCAAATCATCAAACAGTACAAATATATATATATATATATATATATAATATATATATATATATATATATATATATATATATATATATATATATATATATATATATATATATATATATATATATATATATATATATATATCACCAGGAACAACCAGAAATGTGGTTGGTGTGATTTTGGTTTGTTTGGTCATAAGACCTATACCTTACTACACCATTTATCTTAAATTTTTTTCATACATAAAAAGTATATGCAAGAAATTTTAGTAAGTTTGGAAGAGGATTCTTCATAGCTAATTCGATACTCCCAGATTAATGGCCGGGATGGTGGGTAAAAGCAACCGAAATTTCAATGCATCTTATTATAAGTTTTCCGACAAACAACAATACTTCAAACAAAGGCATATTTGATTCGTTTGGACATACAGGCAATTTCTACCTACCGTCAAACACGGATGTGGTGGCATCGTGGTGGGAGGCTTTTAATGACTGTTTTCGGCTTTGTTTTTGATATTGGAGAATTGTACGTGTGTGAGGGTTATGTCAGAATTTTTTTTTTTTTGGTGGGGGAGGGGGAGGAAGGAAAGATATTGAAATAAATTCAATATCCAGTCTATCATCTATTTTTAATGCTTTTTTTGGGCGAGATGTCAGACAAAGGGCTGAAGTGTTTGATTTAACATTTACGTTATATTATTTTCTAATAAGATAACATTCCTAACCTTAATTAATACTTCTCCACAATTATTTACTGAAGAGAAAATAACTATAAAATATGCAAGCCACAATTCTCGAACTTGTCACCACACAAACATTGGTGGCGTATTGTGAAGATGTAAACATGTATTAAATACGTGTTGAAAGATTAAGAAAAGGGAAACGAACTAAGTTGGCTATTGGAAATCAGAAATAATATCCACGAAATTTACCATAATTACAAGAGATCAATATGTTGTCACAGAATTACTAAAATCTCAGGGGTTCTGCCAGAAATACTAATATAGCTCAGGGACTTAACCAGAATTACTAATAGAACTCTGGAAGTTGTACCAGAATTACTAATAGAACTCTGGAAGTTGTACCAGAACTACTAATAGAACTCGGGAAGCTGTATCAGAATTACTAATATAACTCCGGGAGGTTGTAGCGGAATTACTTACAGAACTCAGAGAGGTATTCCAGAATTACTGATAGAACTGATGGAGTTGTACCAGAATTATTAGAAGAACTCTGGGTGGTTGTAAGTACAAATGATTGTGCAGTATCATATTAATGTATAGTAATAAGATTTTAATGATTGATTGCTCTTAAAAGTATTTCTTATTGAGAAAGTAAAAATCAAAGAAATGTAAGTAACAAAGTTACAAAACTTGAAATAAGTGTAGCGAAAAAGACATCTAAGATTAGATTCGTTACACTGAAAAAAATGTCTCAACGAAAAATTGAAAATTATGTAACGATTTTTTTTCAATTTCTTATTAGAAAATAAACTGGTGAAGCAACTTTCTTATAAGTGGTCTTTTATTATTAGAAAAATGTCTTCTTATTAGAAAATAAATTTTCTATACTTTATATACTACTTTCTTTAAGTGATATGTCTTTTCTTATTAGAAAAATATTTCTTATTAGAAAATAAATTGGTGATGCAACTTTCTTATAAGTGATATATATACCTTTTCTTATTAGAAAATAAGTTGAAGCTACTTTCTTATAAGTGATGTCTTTTCTTATTAGAAAATGAATTGGTAAAGTAATATGTCATTTTTATTAGAAACTATATTGATGACTCAGCTACTTCCTTATAAGTCATGTCTTTAATATTTTTTTAAAAATATATTGGTGAAGCTACTCTCTTGTAAGTAAAATATGTTTTTACTTTTCTATTTAAAAAAAAAAATAAATAAATTGGTGAAGCTGCTTTCTTATATATAATCTTATTTTTTTCTACGTTTAAAATTTCGTTACGACATTTATTGTTTATTTTATTGTGAGATTTGTTTGGACAATTTTTTTTCAGCGTAGATTAAATAGATAAGATAAGAGTGATTTATCTGATCATCACTGAAAATTGGTATAATTATCACTAAAATTGGGTGAAGTTTTAAATTTATTTTAATCCAATACTTTTTT
This sequence comes from Armadillidium nasatum, assembly GCA_009176605.1. NCBI lineage: Eukaryota > Metazoa > Arthropoda > Malacostraca > Isopoda > Armadillidiidae > Armadillidium > Armadillidium nasatum. The sequence goes on along the minus strand of SEYY01000006.1, from coordinate 12,479 downwards.
CCCGAAGAACAAAAACTTTCAAACTCATTTTTCTAAAAACGAATTTTCTTGGCACGTACACCCCTCTCCCTCCTCCTTCCCCCCTCCCCTTGTCATCTGCTTCTGACCCCCTTAAAATGTGTTTTATGGTTTTACTTCATGTATCTTTGCGAAAATCAATATTTCTATTCTGTCTACAGGATATATATATATATATATATATATATATATATATATATATATATATATATATATATATATATATATATATATATATATATATATATATATATATATATATATATATATATATATATATATATATATATATATGCAATTTTAATTAATGTTTATACATTGTTAGAAGGTTTGCACTTATTTTGGTATTGTTCTATATATATCACAAGCAAATTTGCACGCCGTTTCTTCGATTGTTCTTATTTTTTGTGTTCTGAAATCGATGGCGAACAAATGTCGATCGTTCCCATTTTCGATTTTCTGTCTCAGTAAAGAGCCAATAAATTGCTACTCCGGATTCAGGTCAACAATAATGTCCGACTCCGGTCTTATAACTCGTATTTTGCTTGGCTTCTAATCAAGTTTTAATAAAAATATCAAGTTTTTCATCTCTGGATACGCCATCACTATAAATATTTTGGCTCCTCTGGTATCAAGTTTAACTTGGATTTGATTCCTACTTGACGATCTAAACTCCTGACGTCACTCGGCTCACGAAGTAGAGTTTGACCGCAAATTTTACAGTGGTGCACTGCAAAAATTGTCCTAACGAATCGTTGGGACAAGTGGCAAAAAATATCACATTTTTTTTTTCAGTTTTCTTAAAAATAAATCGGTGAAGCTACTTTCATATGCTTAACATGTCTTTTCTCTATTAAAAATTACTCTGATATTTATGTCACTGGTCCCAACGATTCGTTAGGACAATTTTTGCCGGTGTGTGCATGACGCATGAAACAGCATCCGTGGCTTGTCGGTAAGACATTTTTGAATACATTAATCCACGGAACATGTCTTCTAAGTGGAACGCTCACAGTCGTATTGGCTTTCCGATCTTTAGGTCTTAAATCCGACATTTTTTACATATTTATTTATTTTTTATTTACATAAAAAAAAAAAAAAATAATAATAATAATAATAATAATAATAACGTTTTCTGTATTACTTTAATAATAAAAATAATAATAATACTAATGCTTTGTATATTACTTGAAATAATAATAATAATAAATAAGCTTTGTGTATTATTTAAATAATAATAATTAACGCTTTGTGTAATTATAATAATAATAATAATAATAATAATAATGCTTTAAAATACTTGAATAATAATAATTATAATGCTATGTATTTCTTGAATAATAATAATAATAAGCAACATTATTTGATAGAGAGAGAGAGAGAGTGGATAATTAAACACTATTGATTGTATATCAAGTAACTTAGAATGGTGTAAAATTTAAATTTCGCACGCACACG
>SEYY01000006.1:2500-5000 GCA_009176605.1 Armadillidium nasatum | reverse complement strand
CGATAAAGATAGTGGGAGAGAATGAGTGAAAGTAAGAAGTACAAGGAGTGAGAGCAAAAGCGACATTAATTGAAATTGTGAGAGAGAAAGAGAGGAGGAAAACGTAGAAAAAACGACAAGGAATGTGGGAGAGGAAAATATAGAATTTAATAGAGAGACAAGGAGTGTACGAGAGAGAGTGAGAGAGAGAGATTTAGGGCTCGAAAGAAGAGGTATCCTCCCCTTTACAACTTGTACAGTTTTTTTTTTTTTTGTTTGAAGAGAAGAAAAGGAACTACGGAAGTCGAGGTTTAATGACTATTTTTAAAAAAAAAAAAAAAACTTCATAGATACACCTTGCACATAAAGGAAAAGTTTTCTAATTAAAAATTATATATATATATATAATATATATATATATATATATATATATATAATATATATATATATATATATATATATATATATATATATATATATATATATATATATATATATACTTTCCAGTTTGCAAGTCGTGCATTGTCAATTTTCTCCGAACCAATCATCATTGTCCACATTGTGACACACTTTTTGAGTAGGACTAGACCCTTAATATTATATATATATATATATATATATATATATATATATATATATATATATATATATATATTATATATATATATATATATATATTATATATATATATATATATATATATATATATATATATATATATATATATATATATATATATATATATATTATTATGCAGGTTTCGTCTTTTACATGGTATTTAGTTGTTATTCAATATATAAATTGGAAATATAATTTATATTGAAGAAAAACAATAAAAATGTGTCGGAAAATTAAATTCAGTAAATTTAAAAGTAGTTAAAAAGTACTAAAAATCCTGTTATAAAATGATATAGTTAGGCTGACAATACCGAAAGTGCCTAAGCCTTATAGAGCAGAGAACGACATCACAAAAATTATCGATATTAACGTATCGATATTTCATAACGTTGTTGCTAGGTATTTGAAATACTTAAAACAGTACATTTTAGCACCTTTTTTTTAATTTATTTATTTAGGTTAGGCCTATTTGCTGGCCGTTAGTGTACATTTACCCTTTAAGTCAAGGTTAAGTTAAGTTGAACTAGCTTGTTAGATTTAACAATTTATATACCTACATTAGTATCGATATATTTTCTCATTATCTGCCGCCCAACTTCTTACGCCATATTGTCAAAGTGGTAGACGAAAACCAAGCTTTACGATGTTCGAAATTTAATTTTGCTACCTGAAGTGCATTTTAATTTAACGAATTTGATATTCCAACCCATTTTTATTGCTTTTCTTCAATATATATTATATTTCCAGTTTATATTTTGAATAACAACTAAAGGCCATATATATATTATATATATATATATATATATATATATATATATATATATATATATATATATATATATATATATATATATATATATATATATATATATATATATATATATATATATATAATAATATTATATATATATATATAAACTTACATATTACGGGAAATGCTTGGCAATTGCTTGAGAATAAGATTCAAACATTCCAAAATTTCTCGGCAAAAGTTGAACCATTCAAGGACTGTAGTCTTGCCAACACCAACACAATTTGATACCTGCTTTACCGTTAAATATTGCACAAAAAAAATATATAAAATCTTCGTAAGACAAATGCATATCCGAAAATCCGAAGTTTTTAGGAGAAACACTCATCTTAAACCCGCAATGTTTTTGTTGCAATAATAATAATAAAAAATTATCATTTCTTTTTCATGTATCGCATTTTTGTTTACACTTATCACATTCTTTTTCAATAACTACTAATTTAAAATGCTGCAAAAACGCAAGAAGACACCTATATCCTTAACATTCATCATAACACGAAAAAGTACAACTTGTCACTGTACAAGGGAAATTATTACTAACTATCAAAATTTCAAAATATCGGTATATAAGGTCAGACAACTTATTAACCTAAGCTATATATATTATATATATATATATATATATATATATATATATATATATATATATATATATATATATATATATATATATATATATATATATATATATATATATATATATAATATATATATATATAATATATAGGTAAAGGTGAGATTGTTTCTGAGTTTCGATTGTTTAAAAAATATTCGAAAATCGAAAATATCGGAGAAGCCTATCTAACAAGAGTTGCCAGAGGTAGTATTACTATATTATTATTTTATTTTCTAGCAGAACCTAATTCGACTTATCATAATGAACTACCGAACCGTAAAAAGAGGCCTAACCTACACAAGAATTGCCGTAAAAGAGACCTAACTACACAAGAACGTTGCACGACAAAGTAGTAGCCTAGGGCTAAGTATAGGTATGAAAATATCGATTAAACTATATCACATAAAAAAATATCGATATAAAAAATATTCGAAACTCAGAAACAATCTCCACCTAAGCCATATATATATATATTA
>SEYY01000005.1:93795-134341 GCA_009176605.1 Armadillidium nasatum | reverse complement strand
CTGATACTTAAACAAGTGAACAGCAAAATATACATTTTGTGTTCATTGCCACTTTCTGTGATCTTTAACCCAAATATGACCTGTAAAATCAACTCCCACATGATAAAAAGGCTTAATCAATGTTAGCTGATTTTTAGGTAAGTTGGTCAGTTTGGGGTAATTGTAACAGAGAGCATTGTATTTTTTACATAAAAAGCATGATGACAAAACAGTTTTAACAGCTTGCCTGGCTTGAGGTATCCAAAAGCCTTTATTTCTAATATGGTTAAGTGTAGTTTGAACCCCAAGATGCTGAACTTGTGAATGAGAGTTTAATATTATTAAACGCGTAAAAGGGTGTACTTTTGCCTAATAAAATAGGGTTGCAAATGTCATAATTAAAATGAAGTGATTTTGAAATCCTACCATGAGAACGGAGAATATTTTCTTTATCAAGAAAGAGATCAAGGTGATTAACAAGAGGGTGGAACTGGGTCAGATTTATTATTACCTTTCAGAAATTCTATTTCTTTCTTAAAACATGCAAATTGCATGACGCTTAACCCAATAAAGCAAAGCATATTTGGTAGGATCCGCATCTACTACTTTAATAAACCTAAATTTAAAAAGATAAGCAATCACTTTACCGTTTGAGCCACGGTAAACGGCAACCTAAATTTAAAAAGAAAAGAAGTTAATCTTATTAATTTATTCAGATCAGAAAATTTTTCAATGTCATACACATCCTTATCATCAATGGGATTGATAGAACTACAATTAACAGATAATTTAGTTTTGCATTCAGGAGGAATGCTCAACAAGTCATGCACTGGCCAATCAGCAAAATTATTGGATAAAAAGGGGGGTCCATGTTCCCAGAAATGTTTAAGCTCATTGAACTTTTTAAATGTAAAATGCCTTTTGTCAACAAATCAGCAGGGTTACTATTGGTATCAGTGTATCTAAAGAAAATAGGTACCTTAAATTCAGAAATTAATTCATTTTTTGCAAGCTCAATATCTTTAAGCCTATTCTTTACCATTTTAGACTTACTCTTAGGGTTATTTGTTAATAACCAGGTCTACTGTACTACTTGAGCATCAACTACAAAATTTATAAACTTAAATTTAATATCTTCAAATGAAGATAATATGCTAGGCAAACACTTAAACGCAAGTACAACAGCCATTAATTCAAGGCAAGGAACATTTAGCTCCTTTAAAGGTGCCATTTTTGCCTTTGCAAATATTAAATCAGATAGGCCATCACAACAAGCATACATAACAAACCCATAAGATGTTTTGGAACTATCACAGAATATGTGAACACCATATTCATTGTCCTTACTGAGTACCATTCTTTTAAATGGCAACTTATAAGCCTCATTAAGAGAAGCAGCCACTTTTTTCCACTCATCAATAACTTCAGCACTCAAAACAGTATCCCAATCAACTTTAGGATTCAAGCTCCATATGTAGCGCATCAATATTTTACCACTAACAGTAAGAGGCAGAACAAGGCCTACAGGGTCAAAAACAGATGAAATAGCAGACAAAATAAGTCTTTTTGTGTTAGCCCTAATATCACAATCAACTTTTGAAACACTTATGGAGTCATTTTCTAAATTATACTGATAGCCTAATAACTTTCTCTTCAGGGCAACCATGGCCAGCTAATCTGCCATCCGCTGCAAATTTAAAATTTAATTCAGGCAAGTTAGAATTCCAACTTCTTAGAAAAAAGGAAGCTTCATTCCATCCTCACACACGCTTCTTTATAAACATACTCTAATTCCTCACGATCATTACTGCTATAAAAGAAATTATCTACATAAAAATTTTCAGTTAACAGTTTTGAGCACAAATCATTGGGAAACTTAGAGGCATGGAATCGCATAACATAATGCAAAATAAAAGGGCTACTGACAAACCCAAAAACCAAAGATGTGTACCGATAAGTAACGAATTTTACCATTCTCTATCCCAAAAGAAACAAAACCTATTCTTATCCTCTTCAGTCAGTAATTTAATAGCAAGAAAAGCTTGCTTGATATCAGCAAGCACAACATATTTGTTGCATCTAAATTTTAAAAGCAATTGCAATAGAGAGGACATTAGGTCAATGCCTGGGTAAGCAGCTTCATTAAGGGAAGGTAAGTTTTTGTGGGTTTTTAATGAGCAATTAAAGACAGGGCGAATTTTCGTAGTAACCTGAGCTTCCATTTTAATAACTGGCCTATGCGGAATAAAAGTAAAATTTGCATATTCAGATGGGTTTATATCCACCTTTTCAATTATACCATCTGCTAAATGCTGTTCAAAAACTCTTTTGTAATCTTCAAATAAATTTTTAGAATGCAAATCTTTAACAACTCTATCTAAAACCTTACGGGCAACATTAAAATTGGAAGGCACTTTGTCAACATTTTCCTTCCAAGGAAGTTTTACATAATAGTGTTTATTTTTGTAAACAATATTGTCATTAAATTCAGACACCTGCAAGATATCAGCTTTAGCCATATCTTCATCAATATTTTTAATCCCTAGGCTTTCAAGAGTAAATAAATTATCAAGTCCATGTTCCACTTCACTATCATCAAAAACACTCATCAAAGGATTAAAGTATGAAACAGAGGGACTTAACACTTGGTTAACCAAAGAGGAACGGGCAACATTTTCACAAGATACTCCTGTTCCATTAGTGATGGAGTTTAATCTTAGCAATTTGGTCAGAATAAAGAAAATTTTTAATATCGCCCAAAGGGTACAATATCCTGACCAATTTTAAAACATGCACCATTCATGCACTTTTTCAAACTTAAAAGGAGGCAAATATTGTAATAGATCAATACCAATTAATGCATTTAACTCAACACATTCTTTAGGATCATGCATTGCATTAATTCTATATCCAAGTTTATTCAAGTTTTCATAAGCAACTTTTAAACCTGGTATTTCAAATTTAATGTCAAAAGATTCATCTATAAGCAAAGAAAAGGGAAATTGCTTTCTATTTCAAAAGAGCTAAGAAAGAAGGATTTTTCTTTAGAAGCAACAAAACTATGCACATCATAATTGACACTATGCAAAGATTTTAAATCTAACAGTTGTTTAGCTGCTTTAGAACTGAGGTAACTTCGCTGGGAACCCGAGTCGATCAAGGCTAATACTTTACATTGTTTACCTCTATGATGCAAAGTAATTTCTACAAAAGGCAGAAGATAGTTTTGTTCCCCATTACTATAGTTAATACAAAGGTATGACATAGTTTGACCATCATTCCTTTTAGAATGCCCCTTCTCACATAAAGCAGATATGTGGGTATGAAGGTTACAGTACATGCAGGCGTACTCTAGAAAGTTTTCATGATGACCAGGACAATCTTCTGTTGCATGCTTAGTAACTAGAGCAAAATCTACAAATATTTAATTGATCACACCGTTGTAATCTAGATTCAAGGTCCGGATAGGCCGGACATTTATTCATAGTATGACCAGCACCACTACAAAATTTACAAGGGAAAACACGATTGGATGCATTAGTTTTACTATGAACATAATTAGATTTGGAAGATTTTTGGGTGGTCTTAAAGTTTTCTAGGGTAGCTTTAGTTTCACTATTACGGGAAAATTTATCATTACTACCTTTACTTTGGCTACCACTATTATTATTTTCAAATTTATTATACTTATGACCATTATTGTTATTCTTAATATTACTATTGTTATGAGGCTTACCAAATCTATTATTCTTAAAGTTATTATCATGCTTTGGCTGATGCTGTGGTCTTTGCCCTAACTCCAAGCGTTTTAGTAAAGTGGGAGAATGGTTCAAAAACTTCTAGGATACTAGGGTAATTGCTTTTGAACTTTTTCAATAAGCGCATTCTTGAATTTTGGAGGTAACTTATAAATTATCATAGAACTGAATCATTTTAAAACCTGGTGTCTCGGGAACAAGGAAATCAAAACCATATGACTTAAGGTCATAGGTCAAAACTTTCATTTCATTAAGATAACCCTTCAAAGCTGCTAGATTATTTTCTGGCGGGGCACGGATTTCATATAACTGTTGAAAAATCTTCTCAACAATAAATTCTTTATCAAGGTACTCCGATTTCAAAATATCTAACGCAACTTTATAATTAGGTCCTTCAGGACTAAGATGCTTAACCATATCATAAGCGGTATGCCCTAAATTACTAATTAAATGAATAAGTTTTTCTTCATCAGAGTAAACAGCATTATTATTAATAAGGGCTTTAAATTTCGCTAAGAATCGAGAGAAAGCTAACTTGTCATCCTCATCTCCTTCAAATCTACCTATATGAATAGGGGGTTCTTTAGCACTCCTATATAAACTTAAATTAGGCCTAGCCCTATCAGGGGTGATAGCACTACCATTTTCAGAGGGGTTTACTGTGGGAGAAACTGATTCTTCGCTAGCAACGTTGGGGTTATTGACTTGGCTAAATTATCCGCAATTAAAGCTATTTTGTCCTCGGTATCAATTTTATACTGAAATGACGTATCACGATCACTAATGTAAAGTTCACGCAATGAATCAAACTTATATATATTGGACAATATATTTTTATCTAATTTCTCTAGGGATTTAAGATAACCTTTTACTTCCGCTAATTTATCTTTTATAAACTGAACAAGTTTCAATTTTATTTAATATCAACCTCACTCGATTTTTTAAATCTTCTCTTTCATTAATAAATGAACGGTTCAAAGACTGGCACTCTTCCATTTCAGACATTTTAAATGATACTTTAAAGTTAAACAATTAATGAGAACTCTTTAAAAGTTAAATTTCAATTTAAACGATACTCTAAAAGTTTAGGAAATTCTGAAATACGAATGTGAGCAATAATATAAACTAAAAGGCTAATAAACGATCGGTCTAATTACTTCAAAAAACACGAAACTTTTTTTTAAGGAAAGTTATTCGGATTTACTTTTTATAGAAATCCGGAGCTTATTTTAAACAGTATTGTGACTGTTTATCCTAATTTAAAGCAACATAACCAAACTAAGATATATTAGCCTAAAGAAAATAGTAATTATAAACAAAAAAATCTAAAGTTACCACCGAATATTAAAATGAGCTTCAAGCCAAATTTAAAGTATAACTTTTAGGTATGTTCCCATAAAAAAGTTCTTTTAGGAAGTAGCGCCTTATGAACGTTAAAGACTTTATATAAATTTGTACGTATTTAATAGACAAAAGGAACCTTTCTTAACAGAACAATTGCCATTCAAATATCAGGGCAATAAATCCTAACTCCAGCTACAAATTAGAACTTTTATACAGTTAAATGTCAATATAAGTCAAAATTTAAAACCCCATAGAATTCCTAACAGGTCTACTCTAACTAATAATTAAAATCAAACAATGCAAATTTATAATAGAGTGGACTGTCTAGAAGTCAAAGTTCCAAAATAGTTTCTAGAGCCCAAACTTAGAGTCCTAATATCCAATAAAGACAATTAATATTCAAAGAAAGGTTTTAGATAATACGCTTCTGGAAGATTTTCAATCGATGTGGCGATATTATTTTTAAAACGTACTTACATTTCAATTTTGTTACTAACGTGGTCAGAGTTATAGGAGCAAGTATCCTAGCATGTTCAAAAAGTAGCCAACAGCATTTTTAGTATGTCATTCAAAATTGGGAACCTAGCTTTAGGGTAATTTTGATACTTCAAAAAATAAACCATAGTTAGATTTTTACTAAGAAGCAAATATAAAACCAAAATCAGTTTTGTCTTCTAAAGCAAAATGTAAGGGTTTTCCAATAATATAAAGATTTATTTATGTATTATTCACTATTATATATTATCATTAATATTATTACACAATTATTAGTATTATTATTGAGTAAGCCGTATGGCTGACATGACAGAGTTTTCAGCTGTAAACAAAGCTTCGAAATTGTGTAGTGAAAAGGCCTGAAAAACGGCGTGGAACTCACGGTTGGATGATGTAACGATGATATCTATTTTGAAGCCAAAAAATGGGAAAAGGACATCAGACACATTATTCGTTTTCTGGAGTTGAACTCCGAAATCCATCTTGCGATTGCAGCTGCTTGTGGCTGCACACACACACTGAAATGAAACGATGACGGAATCGATGCACATCCAAAAAGGCCCAGAAAAATTTTGTAGAACAAATACCTCGTAAAATGGAAACGATAACGTTGTTTCTCAAATTTGTAGCGGCCTCTCCAAAATAAGCAGGAGTTGGCTTTGTACTTACCGGCTTTTGATAAAGGCTGGATAAAAAAAAAAAGGTCATTCACTGGACACCAGTATAACGTCTTAATTGAATGGAAAAAGGATATGGCACTTGATGTTTATATTGTTTTATTAGACGTTATAAAATGCTAGTTATATGTAAGTGATGATATATATGGAGAGGCACGAAATAATGCAACTTGTAAAAATGTAAGCAAGTGCGAGAAGAAGGAGTTGAGGGAGAATTACTCTGGACTCGCTCATCTCAACCTACTTTCAGACAGCGGAATATGGTTTAGTTATATAATAATAATATTACTTAATCATGTCGGAATATGATTTGTCAAGCCACCATATATATATTGTTGGGATTCTCTTTGGCGTGAAACCCTTGAAAAAGCTTATGCAGATATGGTAACTGCTTTTTGCCAAGAATAAACTTATTTCTATTAAAATTTAGCCTACAAATTAATAAAAGGAAATTAATAAAGAACTCACCATTTAAAATTGTTCTTAAATTTGGATTTACTTTGTTTCCAAGAATTAAATACTTGGATGTTCGGCTTTTTCGTTTAAGCGCATAAGTAAATTTTAACTAACTTTGCAGCCAATGTAGAAACATACACTCAAAACCAAGCAAGAACTTACAAATCTCTGATCCAAAACCCAAGGCCTATAAATTAAACAGATTCACGTCAATCACACAATTCTAGTTAATAAACTAACCCAACCCAAGCAATCAAAAGTCAGTTTAATTCAAATAGTAAGATTTAAAAGGTATGAGGGAAGAGTAGCTCAAGTTAGGCCCCAATTTCTTTCACAAAGCTCTATAAGAACTTTACCTAAGGTTTGTACAGAATATATAACTACAATTAGGCTATATTAGTTTAATTAGTTAATACATTACGTTCTGGAAGATTTTCTTAAGTCAATATGGGCGATGTAGTTAAAAAATGTTAAACTTAACTGCCAAAGTGATTTACACCGACATAATTTTAATAGCAAATCGCCAGTAAACAACTACCTCGCTTTTTTTAAGCGTGTAACTAGAGATCAACATGAAGTGTGGCCATTTTTTTAAGGGCGTATTTGATACTTCCTAAATCATTAAATAAATATATAATATAAGGATTATCAATATATATATATATATATATATATATATATATATATATATATATATATAATATATATATATATATATATATATATATATATATATATATATATATATATATAATATATATATATGTTAAATAAACATGTAGTATTATATTATTCTTTAATTTATTTTTGCAAAATCATTATTTTTTATGGAATGTGAATAATGCTTAAATGAAACTCTTGCTTTTTTTTTCTTCTTTTTATTGAGGATACAATGTTAGCATAAGGTAATCTTGACGAACAATTTGATTCTTCAAACTTGCTTAATATAAGGTAAAATTTTAGAAACACCTAAGAACTATTTTTTTAAATATATATTTTGTAAAACTATAAAGTTAATAAAGCAATGGGGAAATGACTAAAAATCGTCGTTAGTGGAAAAAAGATAACACTGTGAGAGAGAGGAATTGATGTTATAACTTACAAGTAATCTATGAACTGATTTGGCAAGGCAATTCATAAAGTACTACAAGGTCTGCTCACAGTCTAACAAAATAACGAAAAGTCGCCAGTTAGTGGAAATAAAAGTTGTCAAGGTGAAAAAGGAAAAGATGGGAGCTAATCTATGAACTGTGATGGCCAAACAATTCACAAAGTACGACAGAGGCTCGAGGAAACGAACGGGCACCTAGCTGCGATAGAATTGCTTTGGGGTTTTGTTAAATGCATGTTTGCAATGTTGGAGAGAGCAATGACGTTCTGAGATTTATCTCGGCTGTAGGTTCAGTGTTAGTTCCATCACTGGATGATGGTAGATTTAAAGGAAGTTTAGTTATTCGTGTGTGTATTCCTTTTATGAGGAAGGTGTTCATTATTTGAATGCATAATGAGTAAAACAGAGTAGAATTTATTTTTGTTCTAGAGGCAGTTAAGTTGAGCAAGGAAAGATGCCGTGGGTGTTGGAAGTCGGTGTTCTGTGGAATTGAGTAACAAACGCATGAAGACTGTTTCCTATCAGAGGTGAGTAGCTGGTGTAGTAAGGAAACAAGCTGGCAGTTGTGTGTAACTACTTGCTTTTTACTGTGTTTAGTTCAGTGTAATAGAATAATGCTTGCTCTCACGCTATCCGCCGCAGGGATGTTGCCTTCAGGGATTACCGTCGTCTTCAAACTCCAGAAACTCACGCTATTTATATTTCATCCCAGAATCGTGCAAAATCTATCCTTCGTAACACTAAAAACTTATTTCTCCGTAGAAAATGCAATAATCTTTCTGGTTCCTCTTCTTCACGTTCTTTCTGGCATTTCGCAAAAAATGTCAACTCTAACTGTGCTTCTTCCTCTTTCCCTCCTTTAATATCTTCCGACGGAAAAACTGCTGTTTTACCTTCTTCGAAAGCTGAACTCTTTGCTCAAACTTTTGCCTCCAATTCAACCTTAGACGATTCCGGAGCTATTCCTCCTCCTTCAACCCCCTCTAACTCAATTATGCCTAAAATTAGAATTTCTTCTAAAGATGTCATTTCTGCTCTCTCTGAGCTTAATACTAAGAAGACGTACGGTCCCGATGGTATTCTTCCTGTGGTTCTCAAAACTTGTGCTTCCGAGCTTGCACCATGCCTCGGTAAACTATTTCGTCTTTGCCTCTCTACTTTAACCTTCCCTTCTTGCTGGAAAAGTCCTCTCATTCAGCCTGTGCCGAAGAAGGGGGACTCCTCTCAACCCTCCAACTACGGTCCTATTTCTTTGACCTCCGTTCTTTCTAAAGTTTTCGAATCTATCCTTAACAGGAAGATTTGGAAACATCTCAATTCTTCTAATCTTATCTCAGATCGCCAGTATGACTTTCGTAAGAAACGCTCTACGGGTGATCTTCTTTTTCTTCTCTCTAACTCTTGGTCCTCCGCTCTTCGGCATTTCGGTGAATCTTTTCCTGTCGCGCTGGACACATCGAAAGCCTTCGATAGAGTATGGCACAAAGCTTTGATTTCTAATTCCCTCTTTCGGTATCTATCCTTCTCTCTGTGATCTTCTCACTAATTTCCTTTCCGGTCGTTCTATAGCAGCCGTTGTAGACGGCCACCGTTCTTCCTTTAAATCTATCAATAGTGAGTTACTCAGGGTTCTGTTCTATCCCCAACACTTTTTCTACTTTTCATTAATGACCTTCTTTTTATTACCTCATCTCCTATCCACTCCTATGCTGATGACTCCACCCTTCATTATTCCTTCCAGTTTCAAAAACGTCCTACCCAACAGCAGTTGATAGACTAGAGAAGGGTAGCCTTGGAGCAACTAACCTCTGATTTTTCACGTATTTCAAATTGGGGCAGAGAAAACATGGTTGTTTTCAATGCCTCAAAAACTCAATTCCTTCATCTCTCCACTCGACACAATCTTCCACACAACTATGATATCTTCTTCGAAAACACACAACTCAAGCCTTCATCTGTTCTTAATATTCTTGGTGTTTCTTTTTCTCGTGATCTTTCTTGGAAAGATCACATTACTTCTCTTTCTAAACAAGCTTCTAAGAGGTTGGGTGTTCTGAGGGGCCTTCAGAATTACTTCACGCCACACCAGCTGCTTGCTCTGTATAGGGGTGTTGTTCGCCCCCTGTATGGAGTATTCTTCGCACATCTGGGGTGGTTCCACACACACAGCTCTCATAGAGAAAGTGGAGTCTAGGGCATTTCGTCTCATCAACTCTCCTGCTCTTACTAACTCTCTCCAATCTCTTTCTACCCGTCGAATTGTTGCGTCACTCTCTCTTTACTATCGCTATTACAACAGACACTGCTCTTCTGAACTCTCTCGTCGCATACCTCCTCCATTGAGAAGAGCTCGTGCGACACGCCTTTCTACACAGTCTCATCCTTTCTCTGTCCAACTGCCCGACTTAACAGCTATGCTCAATCTTACATATACTGTACTGGTAAAGTCTGGAACACACTCCCTTCATCTATTTTCCCCAACTTCCTTTGACTTACATACTTTCAAAGCGTCGTGTATCTAGACACGTCGGCCTCCATCGACCATGATATAAATCTTATATATAGATCTATAGATCTTTCCCAACTCCGGTGGAATTTGGTAAGCCTCTGACCTTTGCCCACCGGAGGAGATAAAAAAAAAAAAAAAAAAAAAAAAAAGATAGATATTTCTGGAGACCATGTTAAGCAGGCTTAGTTGAGGAGATAACACAATGTTTTGAGAATAGCTGAAAATCTGTTTGTTAACGGAACTTAATATGCTTGTAAAGGCTTTCATGGAACTTATTTTCTTGATTGCATTAAAGTTGTTTATGTTAGTGGAAATGTCATGCTTCTATCTCTCTCAGGTGCTAGACAAAAAAACAGGTAGTGATTTATATCTACCACAAGAAAACTTGTACGCCTGAGTTTCTTATATATATATATATATATATATATATATATATATATATATATATATATATATATATATATATATATATATATAATATATATATATATATATATATATATATATATATATATATATATATATATATATATATATATATATATATATATATATATATATATATATATATATATATATATATATATATATATATATATATATATATATATATATATATATATATATATATATATATATATATATATATATATATATATATATATATATATACGTTATCCTTTTAAATTCGTTCTTTTCGATTTCATTAATAGATTTCTACAAATGCCAGACGTATGATATACTACGAAGGAAATAGTTTTTTCGCTTTCGCGTGGACTCTATATTAGGCCGTGGTAACCCTTGATTCAATCCATTGATAGTGATTTCGATGATCTCAAGCTTTACATCTCCAGTCAAAACTTCCATGCATGGTATGTTAACTGTAGTTGCCATCGATAAGATTGCGTAACTTTAGGTCCACAGCGTAAATGAAGTCATGCTCTTCTTTAAAATCCAAGATGAGGTAAATAGCCAATATCTTAAAATTTTAATACTTACCCCCTCCCATCGATTTGAAATCACAGGTACGATTTTTAAAACCGATTTTAAATGACAGGCTCTTGCATCTCTCACACATTCATAATCCGAAGTTCAACTACCACCTACCGCTAGGCGTGTTCAGACATCTCACCTCTATATCATGAGGTGCAGATAAGAAGTCCAAGATTCGGCTGTTCATACATAAAGTTAATACTGGAGAAATTAGACTACAGATATGAATATACGAGCAGATCTACCAGTCATTTTAAACCACCTCGACCCTATTGAAAATGAAGATCTACGATCTTATTACAGTACACAGCAAGGAATTAAACGACGTTCATAATCAAAGGATAGTCTGGAAGTAAAGTCTAGAGTAATGCATTTTTTCCCTTGGGAGAGCAATAAGCACTCTTTGTTTTTCAATTTACATTAGTTGTTCTAAGAAAAAAGGTGGAACAAGAGTTTCCACACATTTTTTTTGTCCCTCACCCTTCTTCCCAGGCCGTATATATTCACAGCCTAATTGGTGGCATTGGTCGTAAATAACTTAAATTTACAAAAACTGAGGACACACTACCATTTTCTGGTTTCAAAAGTGGTTTTAAAATCATAAGAGAGTTCGAAGGGAAGCCCTATGATATCTTATCCAAAGCTTACTTCCTACATACGAGAAAGAACAAAAAATTTCCACTGGGCCCCCTCCAACGTAGTTATCTCAGGAAATGAACCGAAAATGTAGAAAAACAAAAGATGACATGTAAGCAATAACTCTCCAGTGATATCAGACAACTCTATTTCCCTAATAGTGATTTCTACTCATGCTTTTGACAATAATCCCAAACGTGCTTGGAGACATGGTTTTGTGAGGAAGACTCAAGTGGTACTAAGTTACGATCAGTCAAACTACTTCTGGGGAATTGGTTTTCTTCATGTAAAGGAAAGTCGTCACGTAAGTTACCTTGGCTCGCCTAAGCATAGACAATACAAAATCGTATATGTCAAAGTACATTCTCCTGCTATGTACATTCTTTCGATCACACAACCCTGAATCGGTCCCCTATTTCTTTGTTGGATGTAAAGTAATCAACTCAGACAATAATAATTTTGCCTTCCTGAGGAAACTAAATCTGCTCCTAAATTAGGATATTATTCTTCATAGCCACTTTTAATTGCACTGACCAGTCGTTATTTTTCGACTCGGTATTGCCACTCTTTGATGTGCTGTAGCGATTATGGGTTATAAAAAAATGCAATAAAGAATTATTTTATTTTTCACGCAGGAGAAAGATCCTAAATAACTTTCATAAAATCTTAAATATTTTAAAAGAATTAAGGCACAATTTTTTTTAAAAGAATTTGTACTACACCAATTATTGTAATGTTTTTCTTTAAAAAATTAAGTACAAAGCAAAAAAAAAAATAAAAAATAAAAAATACAAAAAAATACAAAAAAAATCAAAATTATGGGAGTTAACAGATATTTTTTTAGGGTGCAGAAAATCGCTAAAAATTTTTAAATTTGTAGTTCCGCATAACATTACATAAAATAAATGGAAGAAATTTCATTACAACTGCATGTATATATAAAGAAATAAAATTTGCAAATATATAGTAAAAGGAAAATATAAATATGCAGTGAAGTGTGCACTTCGGTAAGACACATGAAGGTCAGAATAAAAAATACTGAAACAAGAAGGATTACTTATAAAAATTTTGGCAGTGATACAAGGTACATATGGATACTTAATAATGTACTCGTTTTAAAGGAATAATTTTCTAAATTCTACAAAAATCATTATATCAAAAGTTGAGAATATAATTTGGGTTCTTTCTCCTGAGACGAACAAAACTGTCCTTGCTTTAATGTAAATAAAATGATTACGCAACCTATAGTTTTTATAAATGTAAAAAGTGAGGAAACGAGGCTCTCTAGAAAAAAAAAGTATAACCATAAATTTTAAAACTCAAGAATTAGTGGCACCGATTAATTTACATGTCATCACTTATTGATTTGAATAAAAAATACACATTTATAAAACTTCTGATTGCAACACAAACATAATAAGCAAACACACAAATAAAAAAGAAACATGATAATAGAAATCTATTATACAGGTTAGTAGCAGAAAAAAATACTGACAATTTTCAAACTGGGGAATTTACAATTCTAATGCTTCTCTTAAGAAATCAAGGATTAAATATGAAAACTTAATATAATAAAGTTATAATTAATATTAATATTGCCCGAAGTGTAATGAACTCATGCAATAGCTAGTCTGCTAACAGCAACTGACAAAAGCGAGCAGAAACCGGTGCTTTTCCTGAAATATCTACCAATCATTAAATCTATATTAGATAACTTAACTTATATCAAAATAAAAGTTCTACTCCTCATTCTCAACGAGGGTTGTGGTTTACTACATTGACATTACTTAAAATTCTCGTCTTCTCAAGGATGTAACACACAGTAATAATTACAATAAGATATTTCAAATTCATTTCTACAAACAATTCTATAAAATACAAAGTCCTTTGTATGTAATTGATGTAAATAATAGCAATGTATAATCTAGATGCTGTGAACACATATAATATATAATCTAGAATTTTTACCTTGCATAAAAACTAACTTGTGCTACAATACACATTTTCCTTTATTATAACGACATGAAGTTTAAAGCAATCTTAAACTAAACTTTAAAAAAAAAAATTATATATATATATATATCCTTTCCCATATAGAGATTTGCCATGTTCCTGGTTCAAGCAAATTTCTCACTCTGGTGTTTAAACAATTCCTTTCAACTAAATCATGTTTCTCGCTGCATTTTCTTTGTCGATGCTATTTCTAAAGTTTTTAAAACATAAAAATCAAGGGCAAGGTTGCTATCTCAGTCATCATATTGCACAGTCTCCACCCACTGGTAAACTAATACAGAGAGGAGAAAAGGACAATGACTAGAGGCGGGGTCAGGATGTCAATTTTTAGTCGACCAAGATTAATTTTAATAATTATAAAGGCATTTCCGTATTTATAATTTTTCAGATATAACTAAAACAATTAATTATTTTGTTTGCGCAAGAATTTTGCAAATGTGTATAATTAATTTTATGTCACTAATATTCCATCTGATTGATGGTAATACCAACGTACTTTACAGATTTAATTTCTCTTCTAAGTTATCAACATGCTTTTCTTTCTTTTTCAATTAAATAAATGGCCTTATTATTTTAAAATCATGACTTAAATACAACCATGCCAATAAAAAGTGAAAAATCTAAATCTATATTTTGTACATTTTTGAAGAAAATTTTGATATATATATATATATATATATATATATATATATATATATATATATATATATATATATATATATATATATATATATATATATATTATATATATATATATATATATATATTATATATATATATATATATATATATATATCAACTTTGAAAACCATAATTATTTCTTTTGAGAAACCAAATATAAAATGTTAATATAAAAAATTATGCTTAATTAACATTCTATAACATATTCTCATATTCTAAGATAAAATCTTAAAACCTATATTATTTATCACATATTAACATGACAAGTATAATTGCAAGGACTTTTATTGTGTCTTCAAATTGGAGGAGAACCATGAACAAAACGTAACTGTGGAGTAAATGACATGTTAAATGTATTAACAGAATCGCAACAATTTGGTTCCAAGAGACAAGCAACACAAACAAGCAGCATCAAAGCTATTTGGAATGGAACTGCAGCTCTGGCAACTCTCCACATCCAATCTCGGCGACCTCCCAAAATCCTCATCCTCTTTTCACGGCGTGTGTTTCGACTGATGTTTTTTCCTTCACGGGCCAAAATGCGACGCTTACTGAACATGAAAAAGTGATATATATATATATATATATATATATATATATATATATATATATATATATATATATATATATATATATATATATATATATATATATATATATATATATATATATATATATATATATATATATTATATAGATGAGAAAAGAGAAAAGAAGAAGAAAGAAGAAGAAAGAAGTAGAGAAGAGAATCACTGGATTGGGTTTGGACGGTGTGATTTTGGAAGTAGAAGATTAGATGTTATTAAATATATTTCATGTATTATATCTTTATTGCAGGTGTCTAGGTATAATAAACAGGTTAAAGTTAAAGGATTAAAGGAAAGGGTCATAAATTCTCCCTTTAAAATAATTTAGATATTTATATAAAGAAAGGTGTAATTAGTATTTTAATATTTAGAATTAAGTAAACATATAGAGTTGAACAACTCTAAGAAAAAAAAGAATATTTTTAGTTAAGAGAAGAAAAGAGGAAGAAATTGCCTATACACTTCATATCGGTTAGCAAGGGTGCCATTTATCTTATTATAGTGTCTAGGGGTCTGTGTCCCTGAGCGCTTAGTGATATAGTTTCCCTGGGGGCTGTAGTGGGAGTTAGGTTACACTTGATTGTCCGGTAAGTGAGGTGGTATAGGATCGAACAAAGAAGAAGGCAGTCTGGACAACAGTTTGGAGGTGAAAATTTTTTTAAAACTCTGTAACACCCTAATTTTATCAATATATATATATATATATATATATATATATATATATATATATATATATATATATATATATATATATATATATATATATATATATATATATATATATATATATATATATATATATATATATATATATATATATATATAGGGACCGACCGGGGCTGGAATTTTGCCGGGGCCGGGGCCGGGGTTGCCTAAAATTTGTGAAGAGGTCAAAAGCACTAAAATTTTAGGTTAAAACAATTAGATATAAATTGAGGTTTATTTAATTATAAGAAAGGCGTAGAATAGCGAACATTAACTTAAATTAATGATTATATGCATTTTCTCTGGAAAAATGTCAGAAAATTACAGATTTTGTATAATAAAAAGTCCAAAAATTAAAAAACATACAAAAACATTTGATTCTTAAAGTGATTCAACAGCTTTACCTATAAGCCCACAAAGTACAGTTTGAAAAAATGTAAGATATAAAATTATCAATATAACCTATATTTATACATATCATTGCTATGTATCAAACTTGAATCAATTAGCTACATTATTTAAAAATATAATATATTATTATATATATAATATATATATATATATATATATATATATATATATATATATATATATATATATATATATATATATATATATATATATATATATATATATATATATATATATATATATATATATATATATATATATATATATATATATATATATATATATATATATATATATATATATATATATATATATATATATATATATATATATAAGGTTAAAATATCAGCTTCAGCAGTATGGAAGTACTTTACATATATATATATATATATATATATATATATATATATATATATATATATATATATATATATATATATATATATATATATATATATATATATATATATATATATAAAATAAATAATCTTCATCCCCCAGAAAGGACTATCGTACTGTCAGAGGGATCTTTCGAGGAAGATCCTAGGGTTTCACGGGCCCACGGCGGATACCGCTGGCTGGGCCAGGCCTATCGCGGATGCCGGAGATTATTCCCATCAGTGGCAAGGGTACTCCACTGATGTACTCGTTTAACGACTGAGTCATTCGGAGCTAAGCGCAAGGAGAAATCGCTCACATTTCCCGCTCCGGCCAGGCCTCGAACCCTAGACCTCTCGTTTGCCATAACGAGTGCTCGATCGACTGAGCTACGGAGCCATATATATATATATATATATATATATATATATATATATATATATATATATATATATATATATATATATATATATATATATATATATATATATATATATATATATATATATATGCACTCATATACACAGACACACACTCAAATACATGCATATACACATACATTCTCTCACACTACTGTACATATTCCCAGATACATAATCATACGCTCACTCTCTCTCTCACACACACACACAATCACAAACATATATCCACTCAACATATCTTTTTCAGGTTGCTAACCTAAGATATTTTTCTTTAAACTTTCTACCGTTCCACGGTTCATACCCTTTTCCATTTTAAGGTCCCTTTACCTTTCCT
This sequence comes from Armadillidium nasatum, assembly GCA_009176605.1. Lineage (NCBI taxonomy): Eukaryota > Metazoa > Arthropoda > Malacostraca > Isopoda > Armadillidiidae > Armadillidium > Armadillidium nasatum. The sequence goes on along the minus strand of SEYY01000005.1, from coordinate 116,852 downwards.
TCTTTACAACCCAACTTTATCATTCACGTACTCAAACCTTTTCCGTTTCACGATTTCTATTTTTACCGTTTAGAACTTCTCAACCTTTGCATTTCACATATCCAGGCCTTCAGTTGCTTCATGAGCTACCACCTTCTCCGTTTAAGTTTCAGCCCTTCACTTTTCGTTCATTTATAATTTACAATCATACATTATAAGAACTAGTTAACTTACCTGAAACTATTTTTCATTAATGTAGTGTTATTCTATGACATCATAAACTTAAGAACTACTCTATTTAATAAAATATATTACAAACAGGTTATAGTACGTTTCATACATGTGACGTTGATTTACCAAGTTAATATAGCAACTCATTGATTCATCTACTAAATAACTCAAATGCATTAGCAACAATTAATCTGTAATCTTTATTCTTTTCTTTTAATGTTGAAATCTTTTTCTAATATGATTTCATAACTGTGGTTTAGGTTTATCTTTTTCTATGTGTAATTTTTACTTCATGTTGTAGGTAATTTTGTTTCAAATTAAGTTTTATTTTAAATTTTAGATTCAATTCGAATATTAATTTTTAGTTTCATTTAGGTTCTTCATTTATATTTTTTCTACATTTTAATGTTTCATTTTAAATTTTATTGTCTTTCATTATGTATTCTTTAAGTTTTTAATTTTATTATTTTTTATTTTGTAAGTTAAAATTTAAAGGTTTTTAACTAAATTTTATGCAGTAAAGCATGTAATGCGTATAATGGTCTCAGTCATGATCACATACACTGCAACTGAAACAAACTAATAGCAATTAGTTTAAAATTTTGCCATTACAGACACTGTTATACTTAACATATCAAAGCAAAATTCATGTATATTACTTCTAAAAATCACATCACACTACTTCGAGATCCTTAGCTCACCCCTCTACAATATATTTGCCTCACAAAACATTTCTCTAACACAAACTGAAGGTTTTATTTGCACGTTATTCATACTCTCACTACATTCAAGCATTTCTACAACACTTATCAAAGGACATTGTATGCGTTTATACTCTTAGTAAACCCTTTAAATCGACATACTTAATCTAACATTTATCACTAAGGCGTGTACAAATTCATACCAATATCTATCTGACATACAAGTTATAGAACTTTTCCCTCATTATTCACCTGAAAACTATTCAACATATGATTTGAATCTCCATAGTTAACTTAATTTTTATTACAAAGGCATGAGTGAAGTCATTCCATCATATATCTAACATTCAAATTACAGAACTTTACATTATTATTCAGTTTAACCTAATAGACGATTAACTTAAATTTCCATTTTTAACTTAATATTTACTACAGACATAAACAATGACGTGTCTTCACCCCTCAGACGCGTAATTTATAGAATCTTTGTAGATATTTTCATCCATAGGATCTTATTCATATATCTTAAATCTCCATATTCAATTTACATTTAGCACAAAGGCTAAGCCTTGACTCATTTATCACAAACAATATATTGGATCTTCATATACATATCTCGCCCTACGCTCCACAACTTGCATTTTACATGTACAATTTTCTACATTTCGGTTTAATATTCATTTTATGTTTTAATTAATATTTTATATTTTTTATATTGCTTTAAATTTTTTAAGGCTAGAAAATGATTATTTTACCGCAAAATAATTAGAATAAATATATAAAAATGCGTATATACCACAAAATCTCTCGAAATAGAGAAATTTCAGCGATATGCATACACGGAAAAAATCAGCGAGGTACTGAAACCTCGAAAAGTAAGCAGCGATTTTTGCAAGTGATTACTGTATGTCCACTGCAGTCTAATGAGGAAAATATAATAGTTAACAGTACTAGTTTCATCATTAAAATACTGCTGATAGCAAATTAAGTTTTAAAGACTTCAAGTAACAAAAAATTAAACATTTTCTGGATTCTTATCTTCATGGGATGTTGTCTAAGAGGACTCCGATGATTCAGAAGCCAGTAAAGGACTATATTCTAACCGAGTCTGCTCTGACTGAGTTGAATAAATATATGAAAATGAAAAAATTAACATCAACGATATCTTCTGAAAGCAAACAAGAATGATCTCGACACATTAGCAGCGTTGGCAAGTGTATATTGGTGCCCACCAGCAAGCTCCAGTGAAAAAAGAATTCAAAGTAGGGAAATCAATTCAAAAAGATAGAATCAAACTATTGCCAAAGAATGTAGAAATGCTTCAGTTTTTAAAATACAATCTTTGGAGCAGTAACATATTCAATATTACTGCACTATGTTCCTGAACATTTCACCCCCCCCAAATTCTAAAACTAATGAAATAAGTGTTTATGAAGAATCTGATAGGTGATTTAAGTGAATGAATTGTTTATTTCCTCTTTAATGTTGCATTCTTTCTGCCCTACCCAATATGTAACGAAGGAATAATGGAATTAAAAACTTAATTTGCTTTTATTTTACTCGATTTAATCCACCATTAATAAGTATAATTTGCAATTAACCCCGGCAGGTAAACCTCAGCTTTCCCTGACTATAAGCCGGAGCCGAGGTTGGCCGAGTCCCGTTCGGACCATATGTATTGCGTTAGAAAATTAAATAATATGAATAGAAAAGAAAAATTAAGAATTATTTTATTTATAGCATTGTGAAGAAAACGTGTTAGTTTAGAATATATTAAACAATATGGAATAATAATATATGTATAGTGAAATTAAATGTAAATGCAAAGAATGTGATTTAAAATGGAATAAATAAATGGTGGGTAAAATGGTGTACATGGTGTGCATGAAGTTGACTAGGCGTTGTATGCATGTGTATGCATGTACTTAAATGTATTACGTTAAAAAAATTAAGAAAATATGTGCAGAAAAGGAAAATTACAAATTATTTTAGTTACAGCTTTGTGAAGAAACTGGGTGTTAGTTTAGAATATATTAAATAATATGAAACAATATTATATCTATAGCGTAATAAAATGTAAATGCAAAGAATGTAAGATGGAATAAAATGGAATAAATGTTAGGTAAAATGGAAATTTAGAAATTTGCAAAATTGATGTACATGACTTAAAAAAGATATTCATACTCTTATTTTAGAAAGATCTCGTTGTCTAGTTGCCAACGCGCTTGAATTCGAACTTGATGTTCGCAAGTTAAATATCTAGCAGTGGCAGATTTGAAATCTACATTTTTGACGAAAAGTATATAAGTAAAAAGTATATGAGATAAAATCTACGGAGATGAAAACCATGTTTTTAGATATCCAAAACGGGAGATGAATGCCGTGTGACTAAATGGGATGCTGTGGCTACGCCTCTAGCATGAAGTGAAGGGTTCAACCCTTCTGGTTGTAGTTCCTGTCCCCAAATTGGGACAGGAAAGAGTGAGGACAGACTGTGGACGAAAAAGTAACGGGCTGAGGTCGGGAAAGTATAGGACTGCGTTTGAAAAGTAACGAAGATGAAATATTTTGACTTATGAACCAGTGACGAATATTCCGCAAAAAGCAAGGGTTGGTGATAAAAAATGCCTCGCTTTACGAACAAAAAGTATCGAATATTCCTCGAAAAGCGAGGGCTGGTGGTCGGAAATGCCTCGCTATACAAACAAAAAAGTAACGATTCGAGTTTCTGCCGCGGAAAGCGCTCCCATACTCTCTCTCTCTCTCACTATATATATATATATATATATATATATATATATATATATATATATATATATATATATATATATATATATATATATATATATATATAGTCAAAATTAATGCAACACTGGCTCATATGACGTTAAGAAGTTAGAGAAAGGAACGTTACGTTGTGTAACTGTATGTTGCGAATAAGATAGCATCATGGATACAGTATTATAATAATGTTGGGGGTCTTTAGGTTCCGGCATCTCTATAATTAAGATATATGACAAACCACGTAACTGCTGCTTTGGCGAATGAAAAAGTTATCGGGGGTTGGGGGTGGGGGAATGTTGACTACAAGGTCCCATTAAGGTGTGAATTTAACTGCTACAACCATGGAAAGTATTGCGCTATGACTAACACGTTATAAGTGAATACAGATTACAACCTTCATTACTGAGGGGTGTGGGTACCGTAAACTCGATCGACGGTTTGGTGTAGCTCACATAACCATTGTACGGGTCGTGCAGCGGTACCACGAAACCCAGGAGCACGCAAGGCAGCGGAGCAAAGGTAGGCCACGGGCCACGACTGCCGTTGAAGACCGTTTTAAACGTAAGCAGGCCGAAAGAGACCGCCATACAATAGCAAGACAACTTCAAATATAGCTGCAGGAGGTACATGAGACCCTGTTAGTGATAATACAATATATCGATGACTAGCGGAACACCATTTGCGGATACCAAGGCCATCCATAGGTCCACGATACATCAGGGATTATAGACACGCGCGTATGGAATTTGCCTTGGAACACCTACATTAGATTGGGCCAATGTTCTGTTTACTAATGAGTTCAGAGTCAGTCTCTACAAATCAGATCGGTGAACCAGAGTCCATCGACTATGCGAGAGGTACTTCCATTTGGAGGAGGATCTCTCATGATTTGAGGAGGCATATCTTTATCATGTCGTACAGAGTTGCACATTCTAGATGGAGGTCCCCTAACCGCAGTACGATGTGTAGAAGACATCCTAGACTCTTATGTCGTGCCATATGCTCCTACATCGGTGACAGATTCGTCCTAATGCAGGACAACGAAAGACAACACAAGGCGAGATGTGTCGCAGAATACTTGACGACGGCCAAATCAGGACTTTGGATTGGCCAGCATACAGTCCCGAGTTAAACCCAACTGAACATGTGTGGGACAAGTTGAAAAGGCGGTTGCGACATTTGGAACAAACAAGGCGCTTAGGATGGCGGTGCGTCGCGTTTGGGATCAGACGTCCGTGGAGTACATTCGGAACTTCATTGAGAGCATACCACAACGGCGCCAAGCTGTCATCTGTGCCAGAGGTGGCCATACACGTTATTGATTAACACCATCCACACACGAACCCTTCACCACAATAACGTCCCACGTTGGAGGAAACGTATCTGTGACGTACAAGACTTATTCGTAAGGTCAAAGGGGATTCCTAGGGCCCCACGATAATCTTCCCACTGTATAATGTGTTCCCGATGCTTTGTTATTTGTATAATGAACTTACGCAGCGTTCTAGTTTTTTCTCTTAATCTCTTAACGTCATATAAGACAGTGGTACGTTAATTTTGACGAGTAGTATATATATATATATATATATATATATATATATATATATATATATATATATATATATATATATATATATATATATATATATATATATATATATATATATATATAATATATATATATATATATATATTATTCACATGCATTAAAAAAAATGATGATGATAATAATAATAATAATAAAATAATAATATTTATTAGTTATTACTATTATTAATAAATTTTTTATTGCTAAAATTTACTTTGCTTATTAAAAACTATACATTTTGGCAATAAAAATTAAATATATTATTCGTGCAAAAAGTAAATATAATACTGAGTTGGACTTAGTCTACGTTTCATGAATATTTTTTATGGCATGCTTATCCTGCGCTATTTACCCAAGTCTAATTTTCATTTACGCTTACTACTGTTTAATTGTTGACAATTTAATTCATGTTTTATGTTATTTTTATTTTATATTTATGGCTGTCTATCCTATTTGTTTCAACTTTAATCTTTCTACTTAAATAAATAGCTTAAATGTTCCTAAATCTTTCTCAGTGCATCCATCACACTTTCTATGGCAACCGATAATTTTGGCGACCATGGATGATGAAAGTGCTGCTGGAACTACAGACTATGTCAATGGCAATCGCAGAAAGGGTGTGTAAGAGGCTATTCAAGATCATATAACTGTTATATTTGGACTCAATAATTCATGTTTCAGGTCTCTCAACACTTTTTATTGAGTTTACTCTTCATTTTAATGCATTTTCAATATTCTCAGAAAAAAAATAGGGAAAATCGGTGATCGGACCCTTACACTAAACAATTACCATCCTCCAATTGTAAATGCATTTTAATAAAAATTAAAAAATTTTCATTAACCAAATGGAAAGGTTACTCCTCAGATATAACATCAATTCATACGCATAGATCAATCGTGTACAACCTATTAATATTTCTAATTTTTTTGTCAAGTCTGTAATTTTTACATTGGAATTATTTATTTTTTTTGCAAATAGTTCCTTCGTAATTACAATTATAGTTACAAAAATAAAAAATAAAAAATTGTAACTCATTTTATCTGTAAATATTTGGGAAAATTTAAATGTCATATGCAAAGTGATTTCAATACCAAGAAAAAAAACAGTGTAATCTTTCTACACACGTATCGTCCATGTAAATTTACTCATAGAAGGTAGCTTGCATTGGAATCATAATTTTTTTTTCTTACTAATGACTTCATTAAAATTCTATAGTAAATGATATATTTAGCACAATTTAAATTCACATTTGTCGGAATATTAACTTTATTATTAAGGATAAAACCGGAAATCTGGTCGTTAAAGGCCGACATATATATATATATATATATATATATATATATATATATATATATATATATATATATATATATATATATATATATATATATATATATATATATATATATATATATATATATATATATATATACACCATATCCCGCATGATACAGGGTGGCGTCGACTGCAGGAAAATTCCTGCAGTCGTACATGGGAAGACAAAAAAAAAAAAAAAAAAAAAAAGGTTAAAAGGGATCCCAGACCTTAGAACCATGCGAAGAACTATTCTTCATGATCCAACGTTGTCGCCCAATCCAAACTCGTATTTTTAAATATATTCTTAATACTAATGCTGAATTTTCAACTTAAGCCATATATATTAGGGTTGGCCGACGCACCGGGTGTGGTGCGGTGCGGTGCGCAGCACATTTTCAGCAACCCGGTGTGGAGCGGTGCGGTGCGGTGCGCAAGCGAAAATTAGAGGTGCGGTGCGTGGTGCGGCCTCTGGTGCGCACCGCACCGCACTGAAGTTGATGTATACTGCGATGAACATTTGTTCGTCAGATTACATATATATATATATATATATATATATATATATATATATATATATATATATATATATATATATATATATATATATATATATATATATATATATATATATATATATATATATATATATATATATATATAAAATTGAATTTTTTTTTTTACATTTTCAAGGTATCATGACAGAAAAGTTAAAGTTCTTATCTTTATTCCACCTTTCTCACTTCCTCTCGAAATTTCCTTGACAAAAAACTGAAAAAGACTGTAGAAAGACGTGTCACACTAGCCTATTTCATTGAAGGAGGTATGCGACTGTAGAGTTCAAAAGAGCAGAGCTGGTTTATAGTGAGTAACACAGAAATTTGACGTGCACAAAGAGTTTGGAGAGAATTAATGTGAAAGAACTGATAAGACAAAAAGACAGACTCCATCTTTTCAAAAGCATCATGAGTGGAACCATCCCAGATGTGCAAACGTGAAAACAAGGCATCTGTGAAAAGTAGAAAAAATTTCGAAAGAGCCCCAGAACATTAAACATCTTAGAAGCTTGTTTTCATAGAGAAGTATTGTAATCCTTTAAAGTTATAACGATAAAAACAAATAGCGAGAATATTTAGGGACAGACGAAAGTTTGATGGCTGTAGAATTATATCGAGTAGAAAGAGAGGATCAGAGTTTTGGTGATTGAAAATTCGCATGTTTTCTCTCCCCTCTGCGAGAAAGAGCAAAGGTTGACTACTCCAGGGTCACTCTTCTAGCGTTAATTAATTGCTGTTGACTATATATATATATAATATATATATATATATATATATATATATATATATATATATATATATATATATATATATATATATATATATATATATATATATATATATATATATCCGGCGGGCAAAGGTCGGAGTCCTAGCAAATTCCACCGGAGCTGGAAAAATCCAATCTTGACCGAAGGAGGACAACAAAGAATGCAAGTCAAAGGAAGTGGAGAAAACAGATAAAGGGAGTGTGTTCCAGACTTTACCAGTAGAGTATATGTAACAATGATAATAGCGGTTAAGTCTGGGGTCGGACAGAGAAAGGATGAGACTGTGTAGAAAGACGTGTCACACGAGATCTTCTCAATGAAGGAGGTATGCGACGAGAGAGTTCAGAAGAGCAGTGTCCGTTGTAATAGCGATAGTAAAGAAAGGATGATGCAACAATTCGACGGGCAGATAGAGATTGGAGAGAGTTAGTAAGAGCAGGAGAGTTGATGACACGAAAAACCCTAGACTCCCCCTTCTCGAGGAGAGCTGTATGAGTGGAGCCACCCAAGATGTGAGAAGCAATCTCCATACAAGTGCGAACAGCACCCCTGTAGTGTTGAAGAATTGGATTGAAGAAATGCTGTAGGCGCCTCAAAACGCCAAACCTCTTATAAGTTTGTTTAGAAAGAAAATAATGTGATCTTTCCAAGAAAGATCTTGAGAAAAAGAAACACCAAGAATGTTAAGGAGAGAGGAATTTTTGAGTAGTGTGTTTTCGAAGAAGACATCATAGCTGTGTGGAAGATTGAGTCGAGTGGAAAGATGGTGGAACTGAGTGTTTGAAACATTGAAAACAACCATGTTTTCTCTGTCCCAATTTGAAATACATGAAAGGTCAAAGGTTAGTTGCTCCAAGGCTACCCTTCTCGAGTCTATCAACTGCTGTTGGGAGGGACGTCTTTCAATCTGGAAGAAGAAAGTTGGTGGAGTCATCAGCACAGGAGTGGATAGGAGATGAGTTAATAGAGAGAAGATCATTAATGAAAAGAAGAAAAAGTGTTGGAGATAGAAGAAAGGAAACACTTTTTCTTCTTTTCATTAATGATCTTCTCTCTATTACTCATCTCCTATCCGCTCCTGTGCTGATGACTCCACCCCCTTTCTCTTTCCAGATTGAAAGACGTCCCTCCCAACAGCAGTTGATAGACTCGAGAAGGGTAGCCTTGGAGCAACTAACCTCTGATCTTTCATGTATTTCAAATTGGGACAGAGAAAACATGGTTGTTTTCAATGTCTCAAAACTCAGTTTCTCCATCTCTCCACTCGACACAATCTTCCACACAGCTATGATGTCTTCTTCGAAAACACACAACTCAAACCTTCATCTCTCCTTAATATTCTTGGTGTTTCTTTTTCTCATGATCTTTCTTGGAAAGATCACAACTATTTCTTTTTCTAAACAAACTTCTAAGAGGTTGGATGTTCTGAGGCGCCTACAGCATTTCTTCAATCCAATTTCTCAACACTGTATAGGGGTGTTGTTCGTACTTGTATGGAGTACGCTTCGCACATCTGGGGTGGTTCCACTCATACAGTTCTCCTCGAGAAGGGGAGTCTAGGATTTTTCGTCTCATCAACTCTCCTGCTCTTACTAACTCTCTCCAATCTCTATCTGCCCGTCGAATTGTTGCATCACCCTTTCTTTACTATCGCTATTACAACGGACACTGCTCTTCTAAACTCTCTCGTCGCATATCTCCACCATTGAGAAGAGCTCGTGTGACACGTCTTTCTACACAGTCTCATCCTTTCTCTGTCCAACTCCGACCCCAGACTTAACCGCTATGCTCATTGTTACATATACTCTACTGGTAAAGTCTGGAACACACTTTCTTTTATCTGTTTTCTCCACTTCCTTTGACTTGCATTCTTTGTTGGTCTCCTTCGGTCAAGATAGGATTTTTCCAGTTCCGGCGGAATTTGCTAGGCCTCCGACCTTTGCCCGCCGGAGGATATATATATATATATATATATATATATTATATATATATATATATATATATATAATATATTATATATATATATATATATATATATATATATATATATATATATATAATAGTCAACAAGCAATTAATTAACGCTAGAGTGACCCTGGAGTAGTCAACCTTTGCTCTTTCTCGCAGAGGATAGAGAAAACATGCGAATTTTTAATCATCAAAACTCTGATCCTCTATCTTTCTACTCGATATGCAATTCTACAGAAATCAAACTTTCGTCTGTCCTTAAAAAATCTCGCTATTTCTTTTTCTCGTAAACTTTATAAAGGATTACAATACTTCTCTATGAAAACAAGCTTCTAAGATGCTTTAATGTTCTGGGGCTCCTTCGAAATTTGTCTACTTTTCACAGATGTCTTGTTTTCACGTTTGCACATCTGGGATGGTTCCACTCATGATGCTTTTGAAAAGATGGAGTCTAAGTCTTTTTGTCTTATCAGTTCTTTCACATTAATTCTCTCCAAACTCTTTGTGCACGTCAAATTTCTGTGTTACTCACTATAACCAGCTCTGCTCTTTTGAACTCTACAGTCGCATACCTCCTTCAATGAAATAGGCTAGTGTGACACGTCGTCTTTCTACAGTTTTTTGTCAAGGAAATTTCGAGAGAAATGAGAAAGGTGGAATAAAGATAGTAACTTTAACTCTTCTGTCAGGATACCTTGAAAATATAAACAATTTCAATTATATATATATATATATATATATATATATATATATATATATATATATATATATATATATATATATATATATATATATATATATATATATATATATATATATATATATATATATATATATATATATATATATAATCTGACGAACAAATGATTCATCGCAGTATACATCAACTTCGGTGCGGTGCGCACCAGAGGCCGCACCACCACACCGCACCTCTAATTTTCCTTTGCGCACCGCACCGCACCGCACCACACCGGGTTGCTGAAAATGTGCTGCGCACCGCACCGCACCACACCCGGTGCGTCGGCCAACCCTAATATATATGGCTTAAGTTGAAAATTCAGCATTAGTATTAAGAATATATTTAAAAATACGAGTTTGGATTGGGCGACAACGTTGGATCATGAAGAAAGTTATGTGTTTCTGAAAGGAACTTCGGTCCGTTAAATGAAAACACTTTTGTATTTCAAGGTTTAACTAGTTTTTCATAGAATAACGATCTGCAGCCCGTTAAATTGTAAAATAATCTATCTTATATCTCGCTTTTTAGAATAAGGTACATTTACGTTTCGGGACCACCTTCTTAGTATTAAAAGAGACTGTAATTACATCTTTAGTTAGTTGAAACATAGCAAAACAAGTTGTGCCGTCGGAAGATACTAAAGGAGGAAAAGAGGAATAAGCAAAGTTAGAGTTAACATTTTTTTGCAAAATGCCGGAAGGAACGTGAAGAAAAGGAACCAGAGAGATTATTGCATTTTTTACATAGAAAAGAATTTTTAATGTAAAGAAGGATATATTTGCACGATTCCGGGATGAAATATAACGTGAGTTTCTGGAGTTTGAAGACGATGGTAATCCCTGAAGGCAAAATCCCTGTGGCAGATTGCGCGAGAAGAAGGAGAGTTTAACCAAAATAGAAGGGAAAGAAAATGGAATGTACGCCTCCATGCCAGAAAGAATCACCTCGGTAATGCGTTCTGCACACTCCGGGAGACCCCTCCCACGGAAGCAATAATCATCCACGAGAAATCGAAGAAGTACGACTGCAAGTCCTACCTACAAGTCTTTCAAGACTTGAAGAGAGAGAAAGAATAATTAGAGGAGGAAAGAGTTTAATAGTATAAGGAGAAGGATTAGAAGTTAGGAAAACGTCTAGAATGTTGGGTTCAACTCCAAGACGATCAGGGATAGAGTCAAGGTCGTTTTGGATAGCGAAATTTAAGGCACGTTCACCAGAACTAGAAGAAATGGGGAAGGGGTGGATGAGAGGATATATTTGGAAACTGTATACTATTGAACTTGAATGATATATATATATATATATATATATATATATATATATATATATATATATATATATATATATATATATATATATATATATATATATATATATATATATATATATATATATATATATATATATATATATATATATATATATGTTACCGTTAAAGTATGAAATCCGTTATTTCATAGAATACCTAGTTATTCCATGAAATAACTGATCGTGTCCGTTAAAGTGTAAAACTCTCTTGTATTTCATGGTTTAACTAGTTATTTCATAGAATAACGATCTGCAGCCCGTTAAATTGTTAAAATAATCTATATCTTATATCCCGCTTTTTAGTATAAGGTACATATACGTTTCGTTTAACAATATGGAAAGTAGCGGGACAAAAAACGTTAATAGAAACAATAGAAATGTTTTAGAAATAATGTTCTTTGTAATTCCAAGTGTCATTTTAGTAATCCTTGTTGTAACAAATGATTTTATGGTACGTTTCCATAAATACCATTTATACGCTGCATAAATTATATAAATTGCTTCTTTTTCATTTTAATTGTCTATCATTAGTTTATTTATAGAATACCTAGTTATTTCATTTTAGATATATTGTTTATTTTACACTTTAACTATCTGTCATTAGTTAATTTATAGAATACCTAGTTATTTCATAGAATAACTAGTTAAAGTGTCAAATTATTAACATATTACACACTTTAACGGCCATATAATATATATATAATATATATATATATATAATATATATATATATATATATATATATATAATATATATATTATATATATATATATTATATATATATATATATATATATATATATATATATAATATATATATATATATATATATATATATATATATATATATATATATATATATATATATATATATATATATATATATATATATATATATATATATATATATATATATATATATATATATATATATATATATATATATATATGGAGCCAACTTTGGTAGTCTCGGAAAAGCCCCGGGGGGCAGTTTCCAAATATATCCCCTCATCCACCCCTTCCCCATTTCTTCTAGTTCTGGTGAACGTGCCTTAAATTTCGCTATCCAAAACGACCTTGAGCAGTTGGTGAAGCTCCTTACTCGTATCCCTGATCGTCTTGGAGTTGAACCCATATATATATATATATATATATATATATATATATATATATATATATATATATATATATATATATATATATATATATATATATATATATATATATATATATATATATATATATATATATATATATATATATATATATATATATATATATATATATATATATATATAAGTGATTGGCGAATCCAAATTCAGATTCGGTTATTTTTTTTAATGAATTTGGATTCTGATTCGGAGGTTCTGGATTCTTATTCAAATTCGAGAAATTCCAAAATCAGCTGGATTCGGATTCAATTCGGATTCGGATGGGAATTTGCCGTATTAGCCCATCACTGATATATATATATATATATATATATATATATATATATATATATATATATATATATATATATATATATATATATATATATATATATATATATATATATATATATATATATATATATATATATATATATATATATATATATATAAAAAATGTGCAAGTCAAAGAAGTTGGGAAAACAGGTAAAGGGAGTGTGTTCCAGACTTTACCAGTAGAGTACATGTAAGAGTGAACATAGCGGTTAAGTCTGGGGTCGGAGAGTTGGACAGAGAAAGGATGAGACTGTGTAGAAAGTCGAGTCGCACGAGCCCTTCTCAGTGGAGGAGGTGTGCGACGTGAGAGTTCAGAAGAGCAATGTCCGTTGCAATAGCGATAGTACAGAGAGAGTCACGCAACAATTCGACGGGAAGAAAGAGATTGGAGAGAGTTAGTAAGAGCGGAGAGTTAATAAGACTAAAAACCCTAAACTCCACCTTTTCAAGAAGAGCTGTATGTGTGGAACCACCCCAGATATGAGAGGCGTACTCCATATAAGGGCTAACAACACCCCTATACTGAGCAAGCAACTGGGGTGGCGTAAAAAAAACTACGAAGGCGCCTCAGAACACCCAACCTCTTAGAAGCTTGTTTAGAGAAAAGAAGTAATGTGATGTTTCCAAGAAAGATCACGAGAAAAGGAAACACCGAGAATATTGAGAACAGATGAAGGTTTGAGTTGAGTGTTTTCGAAGAAGATGTCATAGTTGTGTGGAAGATTGTGTCGAGTAGAAAGATGGAGGAATTGAGTTTTTGAGGCATTGAAAACGACCATGTTTTCTCTGCCCCAATTTGAAATACGAGAAAGATCAGAGGTCAGTTGCTCCAAGGCTATCCTTCTTGAATCAATCAACTGCTGTTGGGAGGGACGTCTTTCATATTGAAAGGAATAATGAAGGGTGGAGTCATCGGCATAGGAGTGGATAGGAGATGAAGTAATAGAGAGAAGATCATTGATTAAAATTAGAAAAAGAGTTGGGGATAGGACAGATCCTTGAGGAACATCACTATTTATAGATTTATAAGATGAACGGTGGCCGTCTACAATAACTGCTATAGAACGACTGGAAAGGAAATTAGAGAGAAGGATAGATTCCGAAAGAGGGAAGTTTGGAAATCAAAGCTTTGTGCCAGACTCTATCGAAGGTTTTCGATATGTCTAGCGCCAAAGCGAAAGACTCACCGAAACCCCGGTGAGCGGAGGACCAAGAGTCAGAAAGTAGGGAAAGAAGATCACCAGTAGAACTTTCTTAACGAAAACCATACTGGCGATCAGAGGTAAGATTAGAAGAATTGAGATGTTTCCAAATCTTCCTGTTAAGGATAGATTCGAAAACTTTAGAAAGAACGGAGGTTAAAGAAATTGGACGATAGTTAGATGGTTGAGTAGGGTCCCCCTTCTTCGGCACATTCTGAATGAGTGCACGTTTCAGGCAAGAAGGGAAGGTCGAAGTAGAAAGGCAAAGACGAAATAGTTTACCAAGGCAGGGTGCAAGCTCGGAAGCACAAGTTTTGAGAACCGCAGGAGGAATACCATTAAGACCATACGCTTTCTTAGTATTAAGCTCAGAGAGAGCAGAAATGGTATCTTTAGAAGAAATTATTATTAGGCATAAGTGAGTTGGAGGGGGTTGAAGGAGGAGGAATAGCTCCGGAATCGTCTAAGGTAGAATTAGAAGCAAAAGTTTGACCGAAGAGTTCAGTTTTAGTAGAAGGTAAAATGTCAGTTGTACCATCAGAAGATATTAGAGGAGGGAAAGAGGAAGAAGCAAAGTTAGAGTTGACATTTTTTCCAAAATGCCAGAAAGGGCGAGACGAAGAGTAACCAGAAATATTTTTGCATTTGCGACGGAGAAAAGTTTATGGTATTTCGAAGAAGAATAGATTTTGCACGATTCCGGTAATGAAATATAAGTTGAATGGGTTTCAGGGGTTTGAAAACGACGGTAATCTCTGGAAGGCAGCGTCCCTGCGGCTAATAGCGCGAGAACAAGTAGAGTTAAACCAAGATTTGTTAGGTTTAGTAGAAGGGAAAGAATATGGAATGTTCGTCTCCATGCCTGAGAGAATCACCTCAGTTATGCGCTCAGCACACTCCGGGGGATCCCTCCCGCGAAAGCAATAATCAATCCATGGGGAATCAAGGAAGTACAACACAAGTCAGACCAGCTAGCAGCACAGAAGTGCCACAAACGTCTCCTTGCCAAAGGCGGGGGTCGTTCTTGTGGAAGACTTGAAGAGACAGAACAAGATACGGAGATAAGAAGGTGATCGGATGAACCCAGAGGAGGAAAGAGTTTAACAGTATATGGAGAAGGATAAGAGGTTAAGAAAAGATCAAGTATGTTGGGTTCATCACCAAGGCGATCAGGGATACGGGTAGGGAGTTGCACCAACTGCTCAAGGTTGTTCTGGATAGAAAAGTTGAAGGCGAGTTCACCGGCTGGATCATGAAAACTAGATGAAAGCCATTGGCGGTGGTGAACATTGAAAGCACCTAAAGTGATGATTTCAGAGAAAGGAGAAGATAGAATGTGCTCTATTTCGGAGTTTAAATAGTCGAAGAATTTTTTATAGTCGGTAGAATTAGGAGATAAAAAGACACGAGAGTAAATAACATCTCATATACATTCAATCTTTTCCTTACCTGAGCATTCATCATCCATTTTTCACATCCATACATTACAGATGGAAAACACATCCACTCAAACATTCGAATCTTAATTTCCCTTTGATGACATTTTCCCTTTCTTCTATACTTCCCTTAATCCCCCAATCACTTTCATTCCTACCACCAATCTATTCTTTATTTCCTTTTCTAACCCGCCTTTTCCTTCCACCAATATTTTCCAAATATTTGAATTCTCCCACCTCCTCCAATCTCTTCTCCCCCACCTCTACACCTCCCCATTCCTCTCCTCTCACAACCAATCTTCATTACTTTTTGCTGGATTTATCCCTAATCCTTTATTTGAGCATTTCCCTACAAATTCTCTCACCAACATTCTGAACTTTTCCGAAGAATCCGCCACAAACACCACATCATCCTCAACCAGCAGTACCTTTACCTCCCATTCACCCTCTCTACATTTCAGTCTAATAACCATACCTCTCCATTTCCCTAACTACACCATCCATCAATAGGTTAAACCATGGGGACATTAGTCACATTACACATCCCTGCCTTAACCCCATTTCTACGTTGGACCAATCAGTAAGCTTCCTCTTCCCCCTCACCCTCGCTCTAGTTTTCATAAAAGGCTTTAATATCAGTAAATAATCTTCCTTCCACCTCCCAACACTCTCTCATTATCTCGAACAATTTCCTCCTACACACCCTATTATATATATATATATATATATATATATATATATATATATATATATATATATATATATATATATATATATATATATATATATATATATATATATATATATATATATATATATATATATATATATATATATATATATATGTCAAATAGTTATACGGGGATAGATGTCAAA
Source organism: Armadillidium nasatum (assembly GCA_009176605.1). Classification (NCBI taxonomy): domain Eukaryota; kingdom Metazoa; phylum Arthropoda; class Malacostraca; order Isopoda; family Armadillidiidae; genus Armadillidium; species Armadillidium nasatum. Next base: position 99,912 of record SEYY01000005.1, on the reverse strand, counting down.
AAAGTGATTTGAGAGTGTATTAACACCAATTTTAATATACGGAGCGGAGACGTGGAGCATGATAAAAAGAGGTAAGAGTAGGCTACAGGCAGCAGAGAGGAAGGTCTTAAGGAGGATGGTGGGAAAGATAAGAATGAATATGGTGAGAAATTAGGACATAAAAGGGGAAATAGGTGCTTAGACCTTTAATACATAAAATAGATGTTGCCAGACTGACATGGTGGGGGACATTTGGAGAGAATGAAGGAGGAAAGGATGGCGAGGAGGTGAGGGTGGAGGCCGGTGGTCAGACGCCTGAGCGGGAGACAGAGGAAAAGATAGAGTGACTCGGTTGAAGATTCACTGAAACATCAACTGCCACCGATGGAACGGGTGATGGAAGGGGGAATCATTGCCGATAGGAAGACGTGAAGACGGGCGCTGATCCCACTGACAGGCTGAGGCCTTCCTGGTAGTGGAAGTAAGAAGGAATATATATATATATATATATATATATATATATATATATATATATATATATATATATATATATATATATATATATATATATATATATATATGTAAAAGAGAATGTGATTCATTCACAAAAAAGTGGATAAGTAGATAAGGATAAAGTGGCAGATAGAAAGTAGAAAGACAGCATATGACAGAAAACCTTTAAAAGGATACCAATACTGATGATTTAAACGATGAATGCTCTATAAAGTGACCTATAAAGAATCAATGAGGTTACTAAGTGAAGGATATATACCGAAAAAAAATTTCAAAATTTTATTGATATTTTTTCAATAGGTGCAGTCACACAAAAGATTCAACGAAATGTCGAAGTAAAGAAAACCAAAACTCAGATGGAAGTTAAAATGTTAAACAGTCGAGTATCTTCTAACATATATTATGTTGACGATCTGAGATAGATTTAAGATGATTCCTAACTTTCTTAGGAATTAAAAAAACTTTGGAAAATACAAAATATAAACAATATATCGATAGTTAAAGGTTAATCAATAAAAATGACAATACGAAAACAAGTAAAGATAAAATCTATACGCGAATATGCCTTCTTAAACAGACAATCTAAATAAGACGTCTCCAAGATAATTTTAAATAACAAATAATACAAACCTATTTGATGAAAAGCAAAAATTTTTTGAACATGGGTCGAAAGTTTCAGTAGTTTTAAGAATTAAATATCTGCAATGATCTTGAAGTTCTTTCAGTTCCTTTTCGGCTTGATTCAAGGTCTGGAAATATTTTAGGCATGATTACTTTTCTTAAATTCCCTATTTCTTTTTTAACTTTTTTTTTGAAATACCAAAATGCTAAAAGAACTCAATACGTTTAATATTTGTAATATACATAATACATGGTGATGTTCTGAGTTCAGTTTTTGAGACAGAGGCAGGGTCCGAGTCCAAATCCATGTCAAAGCTTTTTAATATTCCATTGTAATAAATATCCAAATAATTACTGTATCAGATATTTTTTGTGCATTAAATATAAAATATAAAAAAAATAATATTTTATACTTTTGAATCACGAAGGTAAAAAAAAATTTAGGTAGTGAGGGAATATAAAGTATTGCTTAACTAAGAAAACACAATAAAATTAATATAGCATGTTGTTCTCAGATCTTATTTAAAATTTGCTTTTCCACATAATCTTTCTATTAGCGAAATAGAAAAAATGCAGGTACAACTAGTTCAAACTACATCAGAGAATGCTGAGAAGGAATGAAGAATCCTTCACGATAACATTCTCAGTTCTCATTTTCCAAGAATGATTTTATGGCATGGAATGCCTTTCATTGATACAATATTATCTAAATCAATGCAGTTGAATTTGTACTTTGATTTTCTGATCCAAATCTTCAGGTGTCTTTTGAAACATTTCAGAAGCCTCTAAATTTTCTAGTGTAATAGGCACTCATTTACAATTTTCAGTTAACAAATCGAAGCATATAATCTTCACAAGATGTCCTTAGATTGATTCTCATAAAAAAACTAAACATGGGAAGGAAACTGAACTGGAAAAGCGGCTATCTCTAGCTTAATAATAAATAACCTTAAGGGCGTCAAGGGTTTGTGGTCGATGAGCATACATTCGTGATTTTTGTTGTCTCACAGAAAAAAATTAAAAGGAGTGAGGCTAGAGAACCCCAGCATTGCCACACAACGAGATCGGCAGATCTGGAAACTTTAAAAATAGCAATAATCTTTGAGTTCTGTGTACTGTAGCTCCATCTTGCTGAAACAACCCAATGCGTTCTTCTAACTCAAGTTGTTTCAGTTTGTGGCCTTAAAAGGATTTCGAGCATATAGATGTGATGGACAAAATGGACAGCGGTTACGGTAACAGAAACACCATCCTCTTCTAAAAAATAATGACGCTTGATATTAACATCGACAAAGACGATTCGCACAGTCACTCGCTCGTATAGCATGCAAGGGTTGTCCTCAGACCAGTAGCGAAACTATTTTTTTTTTCTTACGTAGACACTCAAATGAAAATGACTTTCGTCATTGCACAATAGTAGTAATAGAGCTTCTCCCTGAACATGTTGCAGAATATTCTCTCATAATCCCCGCAGCCTAACCAGTGTGTCACATTGCGTTTTTGCACATCTATCATTTTAAATGGATTGAAGTGGAGGCATTTGTGTAAGATACTTCATGCAGTTTTTCGACATCGCGTCTGCCACGGAAAATCTGTTTGTGAAAAACACTTCGACAGCAAACGTACTGCGTATACCAGACAAAGACATATTGATGACTAATGACTTTTGGACTTCAACTACCAAATACCAAAACACCCTTGCCCCGCCACTTCTTAGTCTGGCCTATATATATATATATATATATATATATATATATATATATATATATATATATATATATATATATATATATATATATATATATATATATATATATATATATATATATATATATATATATATATATATAGATATAAAGTTATTAATACACACCACTATATAAATATTTACGAAGTAATTAACCCTGATTTAGACACGAATCTTTTCTTCAAAATTTAGATCATAAAGTGATTATGAATAAAATACTAAAAAGTAAAAGAATTAAAACGAGAGTAACAAGAACTAAAAACCGAAGGAAAACATTATTACTATTAAAAAACCCGAGCTTTCGACTCCAACATCCGGGAGTCCTTATTCAAGGGAACCGAAAGAAAACTGTAGAAAAACAAATGTTTTAAAATAGAGGCATATTTAGTTGGTTTATCAAATATGTGAAAAAGATACCTACTAATAATTTTATGTGTTCTTAAGTATATTTTTATAATATGTATTGTTTTTAAAAATGCTATTTAATAAATTGTCAATTGGAAAATCTCCCTTATCCCTGTTAATATTAGGTATATTTTTAATTAAAAAATGATTCCAAAAACTTTCTATTATTTGTAGTAGAGCAAGGAATACACATATTTATGGTTTTTGCATCTATATAGTGGTTGTGATCCGATCTATGGATATGTAAGGCAGAGTTGGGGTCACAAGTGTTTAAGCTATATTGGTGTTGGTATTGTCTACGCTTTAAATCATTGGTTTCACCAAAGTATTTTTTATCACAGTCTCTACATTTTATACTATATACACCCATGTTTTTTCATCATTTGCAACGAGATGGTTATTAAATTTCTTTTTTATTGTGTGTGGAATTGATTCTATTAGAGTAACATTATTGTTAAATAGTTTTTTTGTTATTGGGTCAATATTGAAAGGGACAACTAATTTATCCTTATTTTTGTAGTCTCTATTACCAACACCAACACAATCATCACCAACACCACCTCCACCACCACCATCAACATCACCACTGTCATCAACATTATCACCATCATTATCGTTGTTATTATTATTTCTAAAAATATTCTCACTATAGATAGATTTCTGAGAAATTGCAAAAATCTTGGTGTCAATGATATGATTATATGTAGTATCATCGATTATGCGCATGCTTACAAGAACGATAAAATAAATTCTGTTACTCGTGCACTTACTTCAAAAAAGAATAGAATCTTTAATAATAGTTATTGGGTAAAATCGTCTTTACCGGACAATATTGCAAACATCTCTAACTACTGTCTGGATCCTCATGAGAAAACTATTCTGGGATATGGTCTGAATTTTGCCTACAATGTTTCTGATAACCTTTTAGATTTTTTGAGCAGTTTTCAAAAATTCGAGAAATATTCCTCAAGTAATGACATCAATTTCGACTTTATGAAGGGTTTTCTGGTTCACTCGTGGAATTCTAGAAACAAATATAGCTTACCAAAATGTTTAATTTCTGCTCTCAATAATCTCAGACGTAACAACTCAATTATAATTAGTAGAGCTGATAAAGGAGGAAAAATCGTTATAATGGATAGGAGTGAATATGTTAACAAGGCAAACATTCTTTTGTCTGATGCAATGGTTTACGAGAAATTAAGATCTAATCCTTTGAAAAATTCACAGCAACAATTTAATGCTTCTTTAAAACATATCTTACAAAATTTCCCAAATCTAATTAAAAAATTCACTGCGTATATGCCAAATCTTTCACAATTTTATGGTCTCCCAAAACTTCATAAACAGGATGTCCACCTTAGACCCATTATTTCTAATACCAATTGTGTTACTTATCATCTGGCATCCTGGCTTAGCAAAGAATTAAGGTGTCTTTTGGGGAACATCTCTGCTTCCCACATTAAGAATTCTAGAGACTTCCTAGATAAGATAAATGCAATCGATTTACATAACAAATTAATGATCAGCTATGATGTTGTTTCCCTTTTCACCAATGTCCCTCTAGAAACCACCATCGTTTGGCTTGAGGAGTTTGTTATTGGTAATAATATATGCTTTAGTGTCCCATTTAATGTCATCAAGGAACTTATTGTATTGTGCACGCACCATTCTTATTTTCATTTTAATAGTGGCTATTACAAGCAACGTTTCGGTCTCAGCATGGGTTCACCTTTATCTCCCATGTTGAGCAATATTTTTATGGAACTTTTCGAAATGAAATATATTTTTTCTAATCCTGACCTCTCGAATGTTGTCTGGTTTAGATATGTCGATGACATTTTTGCACTCATTCCTCCCCAACTCGACCCTGAAAATATACTCTCCTTCCTCAACGAAAAGGTCCCCTCCATTAATTTCACTATGGAGAGAATGAACAATAATTGCCTTCCTTTTTTGGATATTTTAATTGATTTGAATGAGCCTAATTCTCCCCCCACATTCTCAGTTTATAGAAAACCAACCGCCACAAACTCGTATATTCATTTTTACTCGACTCATCCCTATCATGTTAAATTGGGTACCATAATTAGTCAGTTCTACCGCGCCTTAATAATCTGTAGTCCATCTAAATTGGCTCAAGAAATTGAATTTATTAAGGTGTCCTTCACAAAACTTTCATACCCCAAGAAAATAATAAACAAGGGCCTTTTTAGAGCTAAAAAGAAGTTCTATAGTGAGAATATTTTTAGAAATAATAATAACAACGATAATGATGGTGATAATGTTGATGACAGTGGTGATGTTGATGGTGGCAATGGGGATGGTGGTGGTGGAGGTGGTGTTGGTGATGATTGTGTTGGTGTTGGTAATAGAGACTACAAAAATAAGGATAAATTAGTTGTCCCTTTCAATATTGACCCAATAACAAAAAAACTATTTAACAATAATGTTACTCTAATAGAATCAATTCCACACACAATAAAAAAGAAATTTAATAACCATCTCGTTGCAAATGATGAAAAAAACATGGGTGTATATAGTATAAAATGTAGAGACTGTGATAAAAAATACTTTGGTGAAACCAATGATTTAAAGCGTAGACAATACCAACACCAATATAGCTTAAACACTTGTGACCCCAACTCTGCCTTACATATCCATAGATCGGATCACAACCACTATATAGATGCAAAAACCATAAATATGTGTATTCCTTGCTCTACTACAAATAATAGAAAGTTTTTGGAATCATTTTTAATTAAAAATATACCTAATATTAACAGGGATAAGGGAGATTTTCCAATTGACAATTTATTAAATAGCATTTTAAAAAACAATACATATTATAA
>SEYY01000005.1:72500-88695 GCA_009176605.1 Armadillidium nasatum | reverse complement strand
TAGTCAGGAGGGACTCAATAAAATGCAACAACCACAAGTGGATCCACAGACAATATTCCCCTTTTCAAAGGCTCCCATCTACAAACCACAACTGGAAATGTCCAATATGCACCCCCCCCCCAATCACCTTAAACCCCATCATTCAAAATTCCCCCAACACTTCAATAAACATCCTACAAATCAACATAAACGGCCTCCACAATAAACATCAAGAACTAGAAGCATTCCTACACAAACACAACATCCACATAGCACTAATACAAGAAGCCCACCTACCAATAAACCAATCCCCACCAACTTTCTACAAATATGACTCCATCTACTCTCATCACACACCCAACAACCACTCACTACTAACCCTCATTCACAACTCTATAACTTACTCCAACACATCCTCACAACATACTAACACACAAACTGACAACACATTAAAAATTCAAACCTTTCTCAATAACAATAAACAAAACAACGCACAACATAATAAATCTATACATACCTCACCAAACATCCACACACTGTCCTATAAATTACTCACCTAACCTCGCCACAATAACAAATCTCCCAAATCTCTTGATATGCGGAGACTTCAACGCCCACCACCCGACTTGGTACAAAAACCAAAACCCCGACTCAAGGGGAAACCACATTATCACCCACTTAGAACATCTCAACATCCTAAACAACAAAAACCTCCACACCAGAATCCCACCCCAAACCAACCAATCCCCCACATCCCAAAACATCACTTTCTGCTCTCCAAACATGCACCCTTTCCTACAATGGACCACTCTACCAATAATTATAAAATACCACATTAAAAACAAACCCACATACAAATCAAAAACTACATTTATCAACTACAAAAAAGCAAACTGGACCAGCTTCATCAACTACATAGATGAAAACCTCACAACAAACGAAATTACCAACCTATCTTCCCTCAAATCAGCAATCAAACATCTCACCCTCACAATCCAGAAAGCGGCCAACCTCTTCATCCCAAAAGGTCACATTAAAAAATACAAACCAAACCTTACTCCCGAAATCACTTCTCTCATAAAACAAAGAAACGCTCTTAAACTAAAAAAAAAAAAAAAAAAAAAAAACACACACAACACACAAATAGAAAACCTTAACAACTATATATCAATTCAAATAAAAACTCATACAACCAACAACTACCAAAACGTCCTCGTCAAAAACTTGAACAACACTAACAGCAAACGTCTTTGGAAAACAATCCATACCATTCATAATGCAAAAAAACAACTCACCACCCACACACGAAACATTAAGAAATCCTACAACACAAACCCCACTGACCCCCAAACAACATATCAACTTACTGACCACAAATTTCGCTAAACAAAGCCACTTATCCACTCACCCCCAAAACAGGAAGATAATCAGAAAACTGAAAAAACTACACAACAACCAAAACAACTTAATCTTCATAACTCCCACAAACACACAAAACACCATCAAAAACTCTCCAGCAACAGGACCAGGCAACATATCAAAAATACACCTAAAACACCTATCCAACCACACACCTAACCGCCATTTTTAATAAATCAATCCAACTCAGCTATATCCCTCCCCAATGGAAAAAAGCACTAATCATACCTAAACTAAAACCGGGCAAAGACCCATCAAACCCCTCCTCATATCGCCCAATCTCCCTCTTATCCACAATCTCAAAACTACTTGAAAAACTAATTACTAAATTCTATCCTCCAATTCATCCCACCACAAAGCTTCCAACACGGTTTTAAACCCAACCACTCCACCACCACAGCACTCACCAACATCATCCAACCAATAATAAACGGACTAAACCAACAACCAACTCACAAAACAATATTAATAGCAATAAACATAAACAAAGCTTTTGACACAGTCCCGAGACACAATCTAATCCACAAACTCCTCCAATCCAATATCCCAACAAACACCAAGAAATGGATAGCCAACTTCCTATCAGGAAGAACCGCCCAAATACAACAAAACGGCCAAAAATCTCGGACCATAAACATAAGAAACGGAGTACCCCAAGGAGCCATACTATCCCCTACACTATTTAACCTATACATAGCAGACTTTCCTCAACCCCAAACCACACACACCCACATTACATCATACGCCGACGATATAACTATTGCCACCACACACGAAAATCTCGATACCGCAACAACAATCACACAAAATTACTTAGCACAAATTCAAACATGGCTAACAGAAAACTGGATGACGGCATCCTCAAACAAATCCTCCATAACCCTCATAACAACAGACCGACACCTATCCAACACCCACCCGCAAGTTCTCCTAAATAACACACCCATATCCCTCAACAAAACTCCAAAAATTCTGCCTAACCTTCGATACCTACCTCACCTTCACCAAACACATACAAAACACCACAACAGCAGCAAACAGAAAACTCAACATTCTCAAGACAGTGGCCAACACGGATATTAAAAACAACATACAAACCTCTATTTCCATCTACAAACAATTTATCCGCCCTACCATCAACTATGCCTCCCCTGTCTGGCATCCAATGCTCTCCAAACAAAACCTAAAGAAACTTCAAATAACACAAAATAGAGCCCTTTGCACAATTACCGGATGCACACCCACAACCCCTCAACAACACTTACATAATGAAACCAAAATATTACCTCTAAATAACCACCTCGAAATGATAAGCACTCAATTCTACGCAAAAACCTTTCTACCCACACACCCATGCCACCAAACTCTCCTACATCCAACCGAACACAGACTAAAACAACCACCATCATCCCAGCTACCTTCTACAAACCAATCCTAAATCACATCCCCCCATCCCCTCCCAACACCACAATAATCAAACATATTAGTAGTAAGGAGGGCACTTTCCGGGGGTGTCAGATTCTGTCGAAGAGTAGCTAAATCTGGCAACCTGTGCAACCTCACATTGCTTTGCTTTGAGTATATACTATTTTCAGGCAACTAAGGGAATGTTAAAAGTCCGAGATTGGTTTATATAAGTAATAGATGAGACTACCACTCTAAATGGGGGTTTAGAGGCGTATCCGGCACCCCCGAATATTTTTTTTTTTTGATCCGTGATGAGTTTTTATTTTATTTCATGAGGAAATCGGAACTTCTTTGGTGTTGAAGATGGGTCGGAGCCCTCCTCTGGTCCTGATTGATTGAATGGAAGACGGAGCTTCCATTTTGGAGGGGAGCGGAGCCCCCTCTGTTCCTGACTGCCTGATTGAACTGAAGACGGAGCTTCCTTGGTGTTGAAGGTGGGTCGGAGCCCTCCACTGGTCCTGTTTGATTGGAAGGAAGACAGAGCTTCCTCGTTTCTGGAGTGGGAGCGGAGGCCCCCCCTCCCCTTGGTTCTTTCTTTGATGGATTAGGAAAACCCGAGGTTTCCTTTGGTTTTCAAGACCTCCCCTGTTCTATCTTTTGTGAGACTTTCTTTGACGTGTACGTACGAGACAGTGCAACCCTCTCCGTCCGTTTGCGCGTTTTAAATGTCGGGAAACATAATAAATGTTAAGACATGCATACATAGAAGATATTACGAGATTCTAAACAAACTATAATTTATTGTTAATTTACCTTAAATATCTTTGTAGATTTTTTTTTCTTATACATATCATATTAAAGTTGCCAAATTTCGATTTAATATTTAACCTTATATTTCAAGCTGTGCATGCTGGTTCTAACATAATCCAGTTAAAATGTTATAGTTGCTATTTTAACCCTGATGATTATTTATACAGATGTAGCCTTATTACCATAACTCATGTTCAAAAAATTAGCTACAATAAACAGTTGTCTTTTCGTACTTTTTACCGATATTATTTATTCTTTCATACATACATACATACGTAGTATATATTTCTTTTAATTTAATAATAACGTAAAGTATTAATATAATAACGTATTTTTTTTTTCTTTTAAATTTCTTAAAAATTTTTCATTCCATTTTTTTTTTTAAATTTTAAAAATATTTTTCATTCCTTTTTTTTTAATTTTTATTTTAATTTTTATTTTTATTTTAATATTTTTTTTTTCTTTTTAACAATTTATATTTATTTTAATTTCATATTTTTTAGTTATAAATTTTTAATTTTTCTATTTTCAATTTATATTTTATAATTTTAATGTTTGTGTCTTTACGTTGCGAAATACTACAACATTAAAGCATAAGAACTCATCCAAAATATATATATATATATATATATATATATATATATATATATATATATATATATATATATATATATATATATATATATATATATACATATACAAGTAAAAAAACGCGCACGTGTTCACACACACACATATATATCATATACATAAATGAAGACAATAATATAAGGATAATAAAACAATATTTTTTATTTTCAATTTTATTTTACTTTAAATTAAAACAAATTTTTACGTATTTATTTATATATTATATATATATATATATATATATAATATATATATATTATATATATATATATATATATATATATATATATATATATATATATATATATATATATATATAAGGTAATATATGCCCCTTAAATCCATAAGGGACTGTTCAACAGGAGTTTTTTTTACTGAAATTCTTTTGTTGGGGTAAATTTCATTACTTTTGTCCCTGTCACAAGACTGACTCCACATAATTTTCCTAGCTGGAAAACTTTATGTGGTACATTGTAGGCAGTTCTTTCCCGGCCACTTATGCTTAAATTAGTACAAGGAATTGAAGATTCATTTATTCTTGAGGGTTCCTTGTGTGGTAATTCAATATCATTGTCATCAACATATTCTATTTGTATTTCATTCATAGCCTTTACAGTGACATCAGAGTTTTTGATGTCATCGTATAATGATTCGTCGTGACTGGTATCTTTTCAAGAGCTAACTTAAATAATTTTCGAAATTAATGATATCTCTTGTCTCTTCATTGATGGTAAGACCTTTTGCCTTAACGATATGTTTAAGGCTGCCATCTTTCGTTCGTATTTTAACAGCATATGATTTTGGGCCTGTGCATACAAAAGATTCTCAATAAGACCCCTTTCCGTAATCTGATATCTCATCTGTCAGTTCACCTAAGAAGTTTCCTGTTTCGGGAACTTCATCATTTTCGCCTGCAACAAAAATACATGAATCTGTATCGCAATACAATGCCCTATGTTTGACTTTATTTAAAAGCTCGTATAATTTAATGCGGGCGTAAGCAGTGGTGAACGACGCTATAGGAATGTTTGTAGCCGTTGACGAACGTTCAGACAAAATTGTTTTTCGATGTAGTTACAACATATTTTGATCCAATAGGTATCACCTGGAGAACGTCAATGTCGCATTGATTGATTAATTCCCATACTTCCTTATCGCTAGTGCATATTTTATCCTCACGAACAGGTGTATTTTGAGCGAATTTACCCTATAATGAATTGAGGCACAGTTTCGCAATGAACCGCATACCGGGGTTCTTCTTGATATTGTTTACATCAAGTTTAACACCTTCTTTTTCTCTGAAAAGATGCACGAATTCTTTTAATTTTTTCTCAAAGTCAGGATCTTCTTCGTGAATACCGTTAGGAAGTCCTGAAGCCTCCGCCTTAATTTTTAGGAAATAATTGACGTAATCTTCAAAGAGGTACTCCATTTCTTTAAACGACCAAACCTCGAAAATCTTAAGAAGTTTATACCCCATATTAAGAGCTAGTTGGATTTCGGGTGTAGCCAATTCACCTTCTATAGATCTTTCATTTTCATTTTGAGTGCATTTCTGACAGTTTTCTTTTGCACATGTAAAGCAAAGAGGAAATATTAATTTTTTATCAATTCTCACAGGTAAAACGGGGATGTCTAATTCCTGAGGAGGAAGAATCTTAATAAATGAAACACCGAAATATTCATTGTTGAGACCATCCTTGAATGTCTCAATGTTGGGTACTTTGTCCCCTATAAGTTTCTCAGGGGGTCCGCAGGGATACTTCATGCGTTTCTGGACGAAAGGATAGAGCGACGTATAGTCTTGATACATGATCTTTTTGCCTTCAGTAGTTGGATAGTAATAAACAAATGGTTCAGTTCGACCACCGAATAAAGAGTCATCTATTACGAGTCTATTTTTAACTGTATCATTGCTGATACGATTAGCATATGCACCAATAGTTGTGTCTTTGTCGATATGGTCAGGATCCTGAATGGTTAAAGTTTTCTGAATCTTCCATTCGCATTCCCATATTCTTACAACATTGAAACTAACTTCTTTATATAATTGCTCTTTTTTCATTGTGATATTATATCTATCTTCAGCTGAAATTTTATGAAGCGTACCTTTACCGTTATCACAACCTCTGTGACCATGCCATGCACATCCATGATACAAAAAGGCTGTTTTCACACCATTAACATAACCGAAGCCATCAGGATATAACCAACTATTTTTAATTTTAAAACCTTTCTCTCCGCCATTACGAGCATGTCTTATATTTATGTTATTGAGTTTTTCCTGATACATTATCCATTTAATAGCTTCAAAAGTAAAAGGTTTAGAGTTCTCTCTACTTAGAATGGTAATTTTCTTTTCAGGCATAAATACATTCTTATAGATGGTGAAGCATAGAGACGCGATTGTTGAGCAGTCAGCTAAGCAATCTATATCGAAAGCTTTAATAAAACTTGCTCTGAATTTTTCAAAGCAACGTCTTAATACATTTACGTCTGTGATACAGTAATTCTTGCATTCTTCAAAAATATTATATTCTTTGTCTTGAAAGCTTGTGTAATATTCTTCAAATTCTTGTTTTTCATCAGCAGACATTTTTTTAGTTTCAAAGAAATCCTTTATGAGGAATTGGGCCCTTATAATTCAATTGATCTTCATTTAAAAATTGTATAGGGAAAATATCCTTTAGAAACACTTTGATCAGTGATACCCATACATTTAGGCATGTTCTTCAGAGCACAAGGGGTGAACAATAACGTATCTCTGTAAACGATATTACCATTAGAGCCCATAGAGATGATCTTGTTCCCTCTCTTTATTGGATCACTACTGATAGCATTTGTGTTAGGGTGAGTTAATAAAGAGGCATAGACATACTGATCAAATTTTCCACCATTATGAGAGGCCACAACTACTTTTGATTTAGATCTGAAATTAGAAAAATTCATTAAAAAATCTATAAACTTATCGGTAGGTCCTTTACCGTTTTATAGTTCAAATACTCTTGTTCTAGGGCCACAATGATTACATACGTTTTCTTCTTCCTTATCTGTGCACAAATTACATATAATCTGACATACCAATAAGTAAGGAATCATTTCAATTATTTTGCGACCTATATGATTTGTTCCTTTATCTTGTTGAAAAGTCTCTATATCGTAATAGCAGGTGAATGTGTCTGGAATATTATCTTTTTCCTTATTCTTTTTCTTCATATAACATATATGATATTCATCTTCTTTAAGCTCATATTTTTCATTACAAACTTTGCAGAAGGACTTTGTCCAATCATGCTGAAATTGTTCTTTACGATCTATCTTTATTTGAGTTAGACAAAGTTGGCAATTTTTAATTTTCTTACATGTTTTATTATCAAAGTGATTGTCAAAGCAGATTACAATCTTTACATTCAATGAAATGTCCAACATGACCTGAAGATCCTCGACATTTTTCATTCAGGCATTATCGACACCCATAATGATCACAGGTTATATCATACCCTATAATATATAGAGGATCATTTCGATCTTTATTCGCTGGATTATACAGAATCTTCACGTTTTTTCCTTCAGGGGCAAATACGATGATCCTACATTTTTCAACCTTCTCAATTTTCTCGAAATCAGTAGCTATGAAAGGATCTGTATATTCCATGCCACAAGACTCTGCTAGTTTCTCTGCAGCTTTCTTAATTGTACCAGAATCTATGTTATTAGCTAGCATGCCTTCATGTACGGTTTTCTATTCAGTACAACTGCCCTGAAAGCACACCCTACAGGCCCCTCCTAAAGATACCCTTTAGGAATTTTAGCTTTCTCGAAAGAAATGTTCATTTATTAGTGTTTTTACCAATGTTCGGAGTATCTGTTTTGCCATACGGAATAAAGTAGCAACAACTTTAAATTTAGAAAATGTAGCTTTATCTCCTGATTGGAAAGATCCTTCCAATGGTCGCACATTTCTGCTACAGTATTGTCAGCAGCTACATCCGTCCAAGCGATATTGACATAATACTGATGACTACGAGGCATTCAGGCATTGTCGACACCCATAATGATCACAGGTTATTTCATACCCTATAATATATAGAGGATCATTTCGATCTTTATTCGCTGGATTATATAGAATCTTCACGTTTTTCCTTCAGGGGCAAATACGATGATTCTACATTTTTCAACCTTCTCAATTTTCTCGAAATCAGTAGCTATGAAAGGATCTGTATATTCCATGCCACAAGACTCTGCTAGTTTCTCTGCAGCTTTCTTAATTGTACCAGAATCTATGTTATTAGCTAGCATGCTTTCACGTACGGTTTTCTATATAGTACAACTGCCCTGAAAGCACACCCTACAGGCCCCTCCTTAAGATACCCTTTAGGAATTTTAGCTTTCTCGAAAGAAATGTTCATTTATTAGTGTTTTTACCAATGTTCGGAGTATCTGTTTTGCCATACGGAATACAGTAGCAACAACTTTAAATTTAGAAAATGTAGCTTTATCTCCTGATTGGAAAGATCCTTCCAATGGTCGTATCATTTCTGCTACAGTATTGTCAGCAGCTACATCCGTCCATGCGATATTGACATAATACTGATGACTACGAGGTGCTCCGTCGTTGAAGGTAAAGTTGATACCGACCCTCATAGTAGCGGAGTCGTAGTCTAAATCTCTCAGAATTTCATCAATTACTTCAGTGACTACTGTTTTAAATGATTCTTCAAGACCTCTCTATCCATTAAAGAAATATACATCTCTGATTCTAACGGTGTAAATGTGCCCATCCATATTCGACTTGATGCGCTCCATTGACTCATGAGTAATATCAGCAACAGAGATTTTCTGTTTCTTGTATAAATTCCCTCCGACTGTGGGTTTTGCCTGAAACAACAGAGCTTTGCTAAGTATATTAATATCAAATATATGAAATTTTATACTAATTTAACAAACACGAAAACTAAAATGTATGTATAAGGTGAAAATACATAAAAGACATACTTGATATGAATAGATATACATAGGTTTTTAATAAATCATCATTAAAATAAACACGAACCCCAAAATGTATACATAAAATAAAGAAACATCAAATAAAGACATGGGGGTTTTGTCAAGAACAGTATTCATGATTATTAAGCATTTTTCTTAGATATGCACATAAGCTTAAATTATTTAAGAAACCAAAAATGAATAGAGACATAAGGTTAATAAAACATTATGCTAATCTAACAAACATAAAATATAAAAATTTATGTATAGTCAGAAAATATTTAATAAAGGAACTTGACCTGAAATTGAATGTCCTTGCTTGCATGTGTGTGAAAACTTAATTTAAACATACATAAAATGTAAATTTAAAAGATACCTATGTTGAGTAAAAAAATTCAAAATCAAACTTTAAATAAAGTTAATGCTAATTAAATCAAATTTCAAAAAAAAAAAAAAAAAAAAAAAAAAAAAAAAAAAAAAACTTTTTTTAAAAAAAGTATTTAAACTAACCGTCTTTTTCTATTTGTGGTCAGGGAGACGTAGGAAAACAAAAACTTGTTCCACCTTTAGAACCGCAAACAATAATATCCAAGAAAAATTCTCGTACAGTTCTGTAAGCAAAATTTTAAATAGAAATAAATTAATAAATAAAAGTAATCAAAAAAAAAAATTTAAATAAAAATAAATTATAAATTTAAAATAAATTTAAAAAAAAATTTTAAATAAAGAGTAAATAATTGAAAAATAGTTTTAATACCCTTTTGCTTGTAAAATAAATCTTTTTAATTTAAAAAGTATTTCTTATAAATTAATAAAGTTAGCTTATAAAATGAAAAGTTATTTTCATGAGCTCTTACTTTTCTACTATCCCAATAAGTTAAAAGTTAGGCGTACCTTAGAGTAAATAAGCAGATATCGATGTTGATTGAATGCGATCTTGAATAGAAATGAGCTACAGCCACACCCATGCGTCTTAAATATATGCTCATTCAAGCGATGTTAAAGAGCGGAAAAATACTAAAATAATAATATCTCTAGATTCAGTAAATCACGAGAATGTCTCTATAATTCTTGACAGACCAACATATTGAATATATATATATATATATATATATATATATATATATATATATATATATATATATATATATATATATATATATATATATATATATATATGTGTGTGTGTGTATATGTGTCTTACCGTGAACGGAACTAAATTCTTAAAGGACTAAACAACTTAAACCCTTTTCAGGAGACCGAATGTATGTGTATGTATGCATGCGTTTGTATGAATGCTTAGCAATGTTTGTTTATATGATGATTGTATATTTATAGGGTGAGAAAAGAGAAGAAGTAGAGAAGAGAATCACTGGATTGGGTTTGGACGGTGTGATTTTGGAAGTAGAAGGAGATTAGATGTTATTAAATATATTTCATGTATTATATCTTTATTGCAGGTGTCTAGGTATAATAAACAGGTTAAAGTTAAAGGATTAAAGGAAAGGGTCATAAATTCTCCCTTTAAGATAATTTAATATTTATATAAAGAAAGGTGTAATTAGTATTTTAATATTTAGAATTAAGTAAACATATAGAGTTGAACAACTCTAAGAAAGAAAAGAATATTTTTAGTTCAGAGAAGAAAAGAGGAAGAAATTGCCTATACATTTCCTATCGGTTAGCAAGGGGGCCTTTTATCTTATTATAGTGTCTGGGGGTCTGTGTCCCTGAGCGCTTAGTGATATAGTTTCCCTCGGGGCTGTAGTGGGGGTTAGGTTACACTTGATTGTCCGGTAAGTGAAGTGGTATAGGATCGGCAAAAAGAAGAAGGCAGTCTGGACAACAGTTTGGAGGTGAAATTTTTTTTTTTTTTAACTATGTAACACCCTAATTTTATCAGTGGTAGCAGAGCGTAGTTGCAAAAGGGCAACGAAAGGGCAACATCATGGCGAAGAAAGATGGAAGTGAGGAGCAACTAAGACAGAAAAGTCAGGAGAGCAAAACAGTAATGAGAGGAAGGAGATATTGTCCAGAATTTCAAGGTTTAGAGGGAGAAGATTATGACATATGGAGAAAGAGCGTAATGTTGTGGTACAAGCTCGAAGGAAAGTTTTTGGAATATCCAGGAGAAGTTATGCTTAGTTTGGGAGGAAAGGCATTCCAAAGTGTTTACAATGTAGAGTTAGAGGGGTTGAAAAACATGTAGCGGTAGAAAAAGTATTAGAGGTACTGGATAAGAGATTTGGAAAGGAGAAGAGTAGAGATCGATATGATAAGATTTTAGAATTTTTCAAGATAGGTAGAAAAATAAACGAATCCATAAGGGACTATGTTGCAAGATATGAGATGATTGAGGATAATTGTAAAAAGGCTGGAAAGGTAGACCTAGGAGAGGATATGAGATGTGTTCACTTGTTAGAAGGTGCAAATATAGGAGAAAATCAGAGACAAATGGTATTGACATATTGTGGAAAAGGTGAATGGGTGTTTGAGGAGTTTAAAAATGGACTACTCAACGTTTGTGAAGGAATAGGAAAGAAGGAATCAAAAGAATGGTTGTTGCAAGAACAGAACTTAGAAACTAGTAGGGGTGAGGAAAAAGAACAGAAAAGGTTAAATTCTAAAAATGCACATGGACAAGTTATGAAATGTCTTGTTTGCAGATCTGAATACCATTTTGCAGCACAGTGCCCCATGAAAGGAAAATGGAGAAAACAGGAAGGAAGTGAAGGTAGAAGTGATCTAATAGGTCATAAAGAAAAAGGACAAAGAGGAATTGTATTGGGGGGTTTCGGAAGAGGAAGATTCTTTGAGAAAAGTAAACAAGAGGTAGGAAATCAAAGAGCATTCATTGGGCAAAAAGAAGGAAAGGAAGAGTGGAACGAGTATGGGGACATATGGCCAATTGTTGATACAGGGTGTAGTGCCAACGTCATAGGGGAGAAGTGACTAGGCCAAGTATTGGGCAGTACGTCTTGGAAGGAAAGAGAGGTGAGGAAATCTATGGAAGTGATAGAGGGGAATTATGTTTTTGGGGAATCTAAATATAAAGCAGTTAAAAGAATTAGAATACCTTGTTCATTTTTTAGATGGGATTTTTATTTAATCACAGATGTGGTACAAGGGGATATACCGTGGTTGTTGGGGAGGGAATCATTAAGAAAAACGAGAGCATGCATTAACTTGAATAGCTATGAAATGACGATAGGAGTCTTTAAGAATGTACGGGTTCCTCTACGAGTAGATGAAAGAGGTCATTTAAGGATTAGTCTAAGAAGGGGTATAAAGAAGGAAATATGGTGGGAGGGTAATGTGAAAAATAGTTTAGAAGATAAACAGGAAAGGAAAAAAATACTAAAAAGACTGCATGTACAGTTCGGGCATCCTAGCAAAGAAAGATTAGGGGAATTGATTAAGGATGCATATAGAGATGAAATGGAAAATGAGACTCTGAGAGATATCAAGGAGGATATAGGGGAATTGAGTGATGTATGTGATGTGAGGTATGTATAAGATATAAAAAAACTCCTAGCAGACCCACAGTTGGGTTGTCACTAGCAAAAAGATTTAATGAAACTGTAGCCATGGATTTAGGTGAATTGGAAGGAAATAAATTTTTGGTGATGTTGGATTTAGGAACAGGGTATTGTCAAGCAAGCTGGGTAAAGAATAAAGAGCCAAAGGAGATAGTAGGTAAGATTCTGGAAAGATGGATTAGTATATTTGGTGCCCCAGAAAGGATTATAAGCGACAATGGTCTTGAATTTCAGAATGAGGATATGAAACTGCTGTGTGAGAGATTTAGTATAAAGCAATTGGCAACAGCAGCTGAGAGTCCATGGAGTAACGGGAGGTGTGAAAAGATGGTGGGGCTGTTGAAGGATTCTATGAGAAAGATGAAAGAAGAAGGGTGTAATAAGGAAACGTGTTTACTTTGGTCAGTTGGAGCTAAAAATTGGTTACTGGATAAAGGAGGATACACCCCTAATCAATTGGTATTTGGTAGGAATGGAAAGTTGCCAAATAATACGGATGAAGAAAGAAGTATGAGGGTAGTCGGTAACGAAAGTGAACAATTAAGGGAGACAATAGAAGGAATACATAAGGCAAGAGAGGCTCATGTGAAACAAGGAAGCAGAAGATAGGGTGAAGAGGGCTATGAAAGGTCAAATAAGAGAACATAAGTTAGAATTAGCTGAACCTGGAGAAGAGGTGTACTATAAAAGGGAGATAGACAATAATTGGAGAGGCCCTGCTAAAGTCATAGGTAGAGATGGGAAGACGGTGATAGTAAAACATGGAGGTACTTTGCGAGATTTTGCTAGAGTTCATATTACAAGGTTAGCGGGTATTGAACAGAAAGATGAGAGAGAGAGAGTGTTGTAGTAATAAATGAAGATGATAATGAAATTAGTGAAAAGGTGGATCAAATAGGGGATACACAAAAAACGAGTAATATCATAGAAAATGAGGAAGACGAGTGGCAAGAAGTGGAATACTATAGAGTGCAGGAAGAGGAAGAAGAACAACATAGAGAGGAGGATGAACCAGATGAGGAAGCTGAGGAAAGAAGGGTGCCAAAAGTCAAGATTGGAAAAAGGTATAAAGCTACTAAAAGAGAAAGTGGGGATAAAGTGAAGGTTAAAATACTCAGTAGAGCAGGGAAAGCTACAAGCAAGAAATGGAGTGATAGTTTTAATGTTCAGAATATTGAAAATGGAGAAGAGGGTTGGATCGACTTTAGAGACTTGACAGATATAGAGGAAATTTGCGACAAAGAAGAGGTATGGCTAGGTAATAGTCTGCAAAGTGAAAGAGTTTTAAATGCGAAACTGTGTGAAATAGAGAACTGGGAAGAAAATGATGTTTTTAAAAGAGTAAAAGATAAAGGACAAAAGAGAATATTCTTAAGATGGGTGATTACAGAGAAAATTCAGGATGGAGAGGAGAAATGTAAAGCAAGATTAGTTGCTAGGGGTTTTGAGGAGGAAGGAGAGGAGCTGGTAACGGAGTCACCAACATGTTCAGGAGAGGTGTTGAGGATGTGCCTGACTATTATGAAAATGAAGGGGTGGAAATGAAATTCCATTGATATTAAAACGGCTTATTTACAGGGAGACAGAATAAAAAGGAAGGTTTGGGTTATTCCTCCCAAAGAGGCTAAGGAGAAAGGACTATGGGAGTTAAAGAAGACAGTGTATGGATTAAAAGATGCAGCAAGGGTATGGTTTGATAAAGTGGTAAAGATTATAACTGAGTTGGGGGGTGTGAAGAGTAAGTTAGAACCAGCATTATTTGTTTGGAAGAAAGAAGGAAAAATGATAGGTATCATGTGCACTCATGTTGATGATTTTTGTTTTGGAGGCAACAAAGAGTTTTTTGAGAATATAATTACAGGCATTAAAAGCAGATTAAAGATAGGAACGGAGGAAGTGTCTGAATTTAAGTATATTGGGATAAATATAGAAGAAAGAGAGGAAGGTGTTTGGTTAGAACAGAACAAATATATAGACGATATAAATATACCTGAAAGTAGAGATTTCTTTGGAAACAGAGAAATGGAAGGAAAAGAATTAAATCTATATAGATCATTGGTAGGTCAAATGAATTGGATCAGCTGTCAGACAAGACCAGATCTATCTTATTATGTAAGTGAAAGGAGTAGGTACTTTCGTGGAGGTAAAGTAGAGGAAATGAGAAAGGTGATAAACATACTAAAAAGAGCAAAAAATATGAGAGTAGGTGTTTTGTTAGGTAAACTGAAAGACAAAGTAGAAATAGAAGTTTTTACAGATGCATCATATGGGAACAGTATCGATGAAAGTCCCCAGATAGGCTATATAGTAGCATTGAAGGATAATGAAGGTAATAGAAGCCCGATTGTATGGAAATCGAAATGTGTCAGGAGAGTAGCAAGATCCACAATTGAGGCTGAAGCTATAGGTCTGATAGAAGGTATTGAGGCAGGTATTTTTTTAAGTGAATGTTGGTTGGAAATGATGGGAGGCGATAGATTGAAAGTAAAGGTGTATACAGATAGCAAAACACTAAAAACTGCCATATACTCTGAAACTAAAGTATTAAGCAAAAACCTAAGGATAGATTTGGCATGGATTAAATGGGTCTTAGAGATGGAGGAGATTGAAGGAGTAGAATGGGTAACTACAAAATGCCAAATAGCTGATGTATTTACGAAAGGCAGAGTTGATAGTAATTTGATTAAAGAGTATGTAGAAGGGAAGAGAGGAGGAGAGAGAAAGATATAAGATTGCATATTTATAGGGTGAGAAAAGAGAAGAAGTAGAGAAGAGAATCACTGGATTGGGTTTGGACGGTGTGATTTTGGAAGTAGAAGGAGATTAGATGTTATTAAATATATTTCCTGTATTATATCTTTATTGCAGGTGTCTAGGTATAATAAACAGGTTAAAGTTAAAGGATTAAAGGAAAGGGTCATAAATTCTCCCTTTAAGATAATTTAATATTTATTTAAAGAAAGGTGTAATTAGTATTTTAATATTTAGAATTAAGTAAACATATAGAGTTGAACAACTCTAAGAAAGAAAAGAATATTTTTAGTTCAGAGAAGAAAAGAGGAAGAAATTGCCTATACATTTCCTATCGGTTAGCAAGGGGGCCTTTTATCTTATTATAGTGTCTAGGGGTCTGTGTCCCTGAGCGCTTAGTGATATAGTTTCCCTGGGGGCTGTAGTGGGAGTTAGGTTACACTTGATTGTCCGGTAAGTGATGTGGTATAGGATCGGCAAAAAGAAGGCAGTCTGGACAACAGTTTGCAGGTGAAAAATTTTTTTTTTATTAATTCTGTAACACCCTAATTTTATCAATGATAATAATAATAATAATAATAATAATAATAATAATAATAATGAAATTTGAATAAAGAGAGCAATAAGAAGAGAACAATGCAAATGAAAATAAAACCATTAGTATGCATACAACA
>SEYY01000005.1:47500-67500 GCA_009176605.1 Armadillidium nasatum | reverse complement strand
ATCTTCTACACAACTATGATATCTTCTTCGAAAACATTCAAACCAAACCTTCATCTCTCTTTAATATTCTTGGTTTCTTTTTTCTTATGATCATTATTGCAATGAACACATTAATTCTCTTTCTAAACAAACTTCTAAGAGGTTGGATGTTTTGAAATGCCTTCTGAATTCTTTACTCCATCCCAGCTGATTGCTCTTAGTAAGGATGTTGCTCTCCAGTGTATGGTATACACCTCACACATCAGGGGTGGTTCCACTCATACAGCTCGTAATGAAAGGTAGAGTCTAGGGCTTTTCGTCTTAATAATTCCTTAACTCTTACTAACCCTATACGGTGTCATTCTACCAGCGAATTGTCACATCACTCTCTTTATACTGTCGCTATCAAATTGGAGGCTGTCCCTATGAACTCTCTCGAAGCATGCCTCAGCCATTGTTAAAGGTTTGTATGACGTCTTTCTATTCAGTCTCATCTTTTCTCTGCCAAGCTTTCCGGCCCATAACTTAACCGTTATACTCGATTTACATGTACTCTACTGGTAAAGTTCGGAACACACTCCATACATCTATTTCCTAACTTCCTATGACTTATACACCTTCAAACGCAATGTAACTTAACATGTCGGCCTTTAGTTTGACCTGGATTTTGATTTCCTCCCTAACTCTGGTGAAAATTTTAGTATGCCTTGGGCCTTTGCCTCCTTCCAAGAGATGAAATAATATATATATATATATATATATATATATATATATATATATATATATATATATATATATATATATATATATATATATATATATATATATATGCAACTACAGTTTCTTTTCAGATACAGGTATGAAAAATAATTATGTTAAAATTAACAATGGGAAAATTATCATTCAAAATAAAAATAAACAAACCAATAACAAAGTAAAATGAAAATGTTCCAGATTAAGGAACTAGTATCGAATAGGCCTGCAGAAGGTGCTTAGTAGAGGTAGTAATGGGGGGGGGTAGGGGCGGGAGGGAATAGAGGGTTACAAACCTATATTCTTGTTTTTTTTCAGGAAAAGCGTGAGTATATATATATATATATATATATATATATATATATATATATATATATATATATATATATATATATATATATATATATATATGCGTGTTATTCATGTAGAATAAAAAAATTACTTTTTATGTGATTCTCCTATAATAGCTACAGCAACAATAAACAAAAATAATAGCAATAATAATAATATAATAATAATAATAATAATAATAATAATAATAATCAAATCATATTAATAATGAAAATAATAATTATAAAAATAACACCTTAAAAGTATTAATAAAAAAAATGATGATAATAATAATAATAATAATAATAATAATTTGAAATAATCAGAAACATCCAATATCATTCGTGGATAATACATACCTTGTCTAGCGCTTTTGGCTATAATCACGTGACAACAAACCACAATAGGAGTATGGACCTTACAAACGAAAGCCAAGTTAAACTATACAACGCCTATCACTACGGCACTCGAATATATAGGCTCGGTTAATGGTATGGAGGGGGGTGGGGGTTTTAGGAGGGATAGATAGTTGAGAAACGGGGACAAATATAGGAGGGGGGGGAGAGGGTTTCATGCTTGAACCTGCTCGTTCATGAAATAACATATATATATATATATATATAATATAATATATATATATATATATATATATATATATATATATATATATATATATATATATATATATATATATATATATATATATAATCAAGAAAAGTATAGCAAAAAATGAATGAAGTATACTCATGAATTATGAATTAAAGATCTTTATTAATAACATATTTATAAGAGAACTCGACGTTTCAACTACTAGCTGCAGTCATTATCAAGAGTGGCTGAAATCAAGATAAAAAATTAAGTACTAACAGCACACTTTGCAATAAACACAAATAGAAATTAAATAAAATGCAATAAACAATAACAAAACAAAATACAAATAAAAACATATATGAATACTACATTTCATGAGTATACTTCATTCATTTTTTGCTATACTTTTCTTGATTAAATAATGTAGTATTCATATATGTTTTTATTTGTATTTTGTTTTGTTATTGTTTATTGCATTTTATTTAATTTCTATTTGTGTTTATTGCAAAGTGTGCTGTTAGTACTTAATTTTTTATCTTGATTTCAGCCACTCTTGATAATGACTGCAGCTAGTAGTTGAAACGTCGAGTTCTCTTATAAATATGTTATTAATAAAGATCTTTAATTCATAATTCATGAGTATACTTCATTCATTTTTTGCTATACTTTTCTTGATTAAAATTAAGCTCAAAAGGAGCAGTGCTGTTTATATTATATATATATATATATATATATATATATATATATATATATATATATATATATATATATATATATATATATATATATATATATATATATATAAATAATCACCTTCCCCCAGGTAGGACTAAGTCCCGTCAGTGGGATCTTTCGAGGAAGATACCTGGGTTTCAAGGGCCCACGGTGGATACCGCTGGCTGGGCCAGGCCTATCGCGGATGCCGGAGATTATTTCCATCAGTGGCAAGAGCACTCCACTGATGTACTCGTTTAACGAATGAGTCATTCGGAGCTATGCGCAAGGAGAAATCGCTCACATTTCCCGCTCCGGCCAGGCCTCGAACCCTGGACCTCTCGATTGCTATCACGAGTGCTCGATCGACTGAGCTACGGAACCGCTTTTATATATATATATATATATATATATATATATATATATAATATATATATATATATATATATATATATATATATATGTGTGTGTGTGTGTGTGTGTGTATGACTATGGATGTACGCAAATGAACTCCAATTGTATTTTTAAAACTGGAAGTAATTGTAGTATATAATAATAATAAAAAAATAATGAGAATCGGCATTCTTATCGTATAAATAATCACATTTTACCTTTCGCTTCAACGACGTTCTTGTGGCATGGTGGTTAGAGTATTGGGTATTGAGATTCGACGAGCACGAGTTCGTATCCGAACGCAATCCAAACCTAACGTCTTGGTTTTTTTATGTATATTATTCGGATGTAAACGGTACTCGTAAATATATATATATATATATATATATATATATATATATATATATATATATATATATATATATATATATATATATATATATATATATATATATATGAACAAAATATTTGTAGCTGTAGATACATATGGAGAGAGATACAAAATAGCGTAACATTTTCAATATATGCATATCTTAACATTTATTGTGCTTCCCGGCTCTCAAAACGCACGAACGGATGGAGAGGGTTGCAATGTCTCGTACGTACACGTCAAAGAGTCTCACAAAAGAAAGAACAGGGGAGGTCCTGAAAACCAAAGGAAACCTCCGGTTTTCCTAATCCATCAAAGAAACCAAGGGGAGGGGGGCTCCGCTCCCACTCCAGAAACAAGGAAGCTCCGTCTTCTAAAACAAAGGAAGCAAAACAAGGAAGCTCCGTCTTCCTTCCAATCAGGCAGGACCAACCTTCAACACCAAGGAAGCTCCGTCTTCCGTCCAATCAGGCAGTCAGGAATAGAGGGGGCTCCGCTCCCCTCCAAAATGGAAGCTCCGTCTTCCATTCAATCAATCAGGACCAGAGGAGGGCTCCGACCCATCTTCAACACCAAAGAAGTTCCGATTTCCTCATGAAATAAAATAAAAACTCATCACGGATCAAAAAACAAAAACAAAAAAAATTCGGGGGTGCCGGCTACGCCTCCAAACCCCCATTTAGAGTGGTAGTCTCATTCATTACTTATATAAACCAACCTCGGACTTTTAACATTCCCTTAGGTGCCTGAAAATAGTATAGACCCAAAGAAAAAGCAGTGTGAGGTTTACAGGTTGCCAGAATTAGCTACTCTTCGACAGAATCTGACACCCCCGGAAAGTGCCCTCCTTACTACTCATATTCATACTCAACTAACCAATTCCTACTTGACAAACAGACCACCAAACAACATTCTTAACACACACCCTCTCCGAAATAAATCCAGACTTCAACAACCTTCCAAGACACTCACAAATCTTATCAAGGCTGAGATGTGGGCACCATCCAAACTTACAACAATACAAACACAAATTCAATATAAACCAGACAACATCTCCCACTTGCACCAGGTGTCGCACTTACTATTACTCTGTCCTTCTAATTCTCGCCCCAGAATTTTCTGGGACATCTCTGCCTTGAGTGATCTCTGGAGGAGGCCGACTGCGGTGGGCAGCTTCATTAGCGAAGTGTGGCCACCCCAACGTGGGGTGGTCAGGGGGTTAGAAGGTAATAATAATAATAATAATAATAAAAAAAAATAAATAATATATATATATATATATATATATATATATATATATATATATATATATATATATATATATATATATATATATATATATATATATATATATATATATATATATATATATATATATATATATAAAAGAGACCCTTCGCTCAAACTTTTGACTCTAATTCAACCTTAGACGATTCAATTGCTGTTCCTACCTCTTCAACTCCCTCTAACTCATTTATGCTTAAAATTAGAATTTTTTCTAAAGATGCCATTTCTGCTCTCTTTTAGCTTAAGACCAAGAAGGCGTATGGCACTGACGGTATCCTTCTTGTGGTTCTCAAAACTTGTGCTTCGGAGCTTGCACCCTGTCATGGTAAACTATTTCGTCTTTGTCTTTCTGCTTCAACTCTCCCTGCTTTCTGGAAATGTGCCCTCATTAAGCCTGTATCGATGAAGGGGGACCCCTCTCAACCCTCTAACTATCGTCCTATTTTTTTAACCTCCGTTATTTCTAAAGTTTTCGAATGTATCCTTAACAGGGAGATTTGGAAACATTTCAATTCTTTTAATCTTATCTCTGATCACCAGTATGGCTTTGGTAAGAAGCGCTCTACTGGTAATCTTTCCCTTCTCTCTGGTTTTTGGCCTCCACTCTTTGACATTTCAGTGAATATTTTGCTGTCGCACTGGACATATCTTTCAATTGAGTCTGGCACAAAGCTTCGATTTCCAAACTTCCTTCTTTCGGAATCTATCCTTCACTCTGGTTCCCTTTCTAGTCGTTCTAAAGCAGCTGTTGTTGACGGCCACCGTTCATCCTTTAAATCAATTAATAGTGGTGTTCTTCAAGGATCTGTCCTATCCCCAACGCTTTTTCTGCTTTTCATTAATGACTTTCTCACTGTTACTTCATCTCCTATCCACTCCTATGTCGATAACTCCACCCTTCATTACTCTTTTCAGTTTGAAAGGAGCTCCTCTCACCAGCAGTTAATAGACGCAAGGAGTGTAGCTTTGGAGTAACTTCAATTTGTCTCATAGGGGATAATTCTGAATTTACTCTAGAGTAAAAAGAAACGACTATGCTCAATCTTTCAAATGCTCAACTGATGAAGTTTTTTCAACTTCCATTAACATGCACTCCTTGAAACGCCAACTATCGGGAGATGTAGACCTTTAACTGGACTCTGATTTGATATTCCCCAAATCTGGTTGAAATTAGTAGGTCTGTGGCCATTGAACATCCGAATATATATATATATATATATATATATATATATATATATATATATATATATATATATATATATATATATATATATTATATATATTATATATATATATATATATATATATATATATATATATATAAACAGACCTTCAAACAGCATCCTTAACGAACCCCCTCCCGAAATAAACACCGACTCCAACAACCTCCCAAGACACTAACAAATCTCACTAGCAAGATTGAGATGCGGGCACCACCCAAACTTACAACATTACAAACACAATTTCAATTTAAACCAGGCAACATCTTCCACTTGTACCAGATGCAAAAGGGCCCCGGAGACCGTAAATCACTTTCTTTTACACTGTCCCTCCAACTGTCGCCCCAAAATCTTCTGGGGCATCACTTCTTTGAAAGATCTCTGGACGAGACCGACTGCGGCGGGAGGCTTCATTAGCGTAGTGTGGCCGCCTCAACAGGGGGTGAGAAGGGTGTAAAAAAAAAAAAAAAAAAAAAAAAAAAAAAAAAAAAAAAAAAAAAAAAAAAAAAAAAAAAAAAAAAAGGTATATATATATATATATATATATATATATATATATATATATATATATATATATATATATATATATATATATATATATATATATATATATATATATGATGTAAAAGGAAAAATGAGAACAGTAAACAGAGGCTTTAATAAATAAATAATAAATATTTTGTTACTTTTAGTGCATCTGAATCTTGTTTTAGAGCTTTGTTTAATTCCACTTTCTGTTCTTCCCAAGCATGATATGTGGCTTCAATTTGTTCCATGCGGGATAGTTCTGAGTTTACTCTAGAGTTAAAAGAAAAAAAAATTATTAGGAATATCTTTTATGCTTAAATAAAAATAACGAAAACACACATACATTGTTCTGATCTGATAATTTACAGTCTCAAAGTTGAAATATTTTATCAAGCATTATTCCTTTCGCAAATGTGAAAAGTCATATATTAAAAAAAACAAACTAATAATTTCTAATTTTTTCCAATACAAGCATATATATATATATATATATATATATATATATAATATATATATATATATATATATATATATATATATATATATATATATATATATATATATATATATATATATATATATATATATATATATATATTGGATGTCAAATTTTTCATTACGCGTGTGCGCTGTGAATTCGGATGACTATTTCTTCACATCAGCGGATGCGGATGTTTACGTTATATATATATATATATATATATATATATATATATATATATATATATATATATATATATATATATATATATATATATATATATATATATATATATATATATTATATAGTTGTGAGATCGACGGGAATGGACTATCTTCCGATATTAAAGGTCAATAGACCGGTACTTTTTCTTCTTCTACGCTCTTTCCTGAGGCTTTTTGAAGGGAATTTCAAAGGAATTCGAACTCAAGCTCTTTCCTGAGACCTTTTGACGGTTTTTTGAAAGGAAATCCACAGAAACAATTCACCTGAGATTCGAACCAGAATCACTGCAACATTCGAATTTGTCTATGGCTTTTTTTCTGGAGTAAGAACCCCGAACTTTTCTTTTTCCAGGTTCCTGTGGATTCCTGTAAGGGTTTTCGGAACACGGAGCTTCCTCAAGAGTGGGAACGGAGTCCCCATCGTAGAAAGATTTCGGAACTAGAAGGTTCTTTAAGAGGGGATGCAGAGCCCCCTTAATAGAAGGGTTCCGGAACTCGGAAGTTCCTCAAGAGGGGGGGTGTTTTACATTTCTGAAAAATGGTTTTTATCTCCGTAGATTTTTCCTCATATACTTTTTAAGCTAATTTTTCGTCAAAAATGCAGAATTCAAATCTACCACTACGAGATTCGTACTTGTGAGCATTAAATTCGAATTTAACCTCTAGACCACGAGATCTTTCTAATATAAGTGTAAAATGATTTCTTTCAAGTGATGTACATCAGTTTTATAAATTCCTAAATTTCCATTTTCCAACACTTACTTATTCCATTTTATTCCACTACACATTCTTTGCATTTACATTTTATTTCACTATACGCATATTATTATTCCATATTATTTAATATATTCTAAACTAATATCCGTTTTCTTTTTAAAGCTATAAGTAAAATAATTCGTAATTTTCCTTTTCTACTCAGATTTAAAAAAAAATTTAACGCAATACATTAAATACATTAAACTAATCCCCATTTTCTTTTCAAAGCTATAACTAAAATAATTCGTAATTTTCCTTTTCAACCCAGATTTTAAAAATAATTTAATGCAATACATTAAAGTACATGCATGCAATACCCAAATAACCTCGTGCACACCATGAACTTCAATTTTACAAATTGCTAAAGTTAGATTTTACTCAACATTAATTTATTCCATTTTAAAACACATAGCATTCTTTGCATTAACATTTTATTTCACCATATATATATATATATATATATATATATATATATATATATATATATATATATATATATATATATATATATATATTATATATATTAATAATATAATTTTATTCTAAACTAACATCCGTTTTCTTCACAAACCTGTACTTAAAATAATTTTATTTTCCTTTTATATCCAGATTTTCTTAATTTTTTTTAATGTTATACATTAAGGCATATTCATGCATATACATACAATACCAAAACATCATGCGCATATTTACACACACAAACTCAAATACATATACATACAAAAGAATGCACTCACTCACATAACAATAAAATTATATTAACAATAAAATTTCAAATGAAATATTAAAAAGAATAAAGATTACAGATGAATTGTTGTTCATGCAATGAGTTATTTAGTAAAAGAAGCAATGAGTTGATATATTAACTTCTTAAATCAACGCCACATGTATGAAACAAACTTTCACATGTTTATAATTTTTTTTAATGAAATAAGTATCTGCTATGTTTATGATGTCATAGCATGAAACTACATTAATGAAAAATAGTTTCAGATAAGTTAGCAAGTGTTTATAATGCATGATGGTAAATCATGAATGAATGAAAATTGAAGAATTGAAACTTAAAATGGAGAAAGGAGGTGGCTCATGAAGGAACAGAAGGTCTGGATATGTGAAAATACAAAGACTGAGAAGTTCTAAGGTGAAGGTATAGCGATCTTAAAACGGAAAAGGTTTGAGTACGCGAAGATGATGAAGTCGGGATATACAAAAGGAAAGGTATGGTGACATTAAAATGGAAAAAGGTAGGAAAAGTTAAGCGGTAGAAAAGTTTGTTAAGAAAAATGGCTAAGGTTAGCAACCTGGAAAAGATATATTGACTGGTTGGATATACGTTTACGCTTGTGTGTGAGTAAGATTGAGTGAATGGATGATTATATATGTATCTGGGGAATTTGTACCTGAGTGTGAGCGAATGTTGTATTTGAGTGTATGTGTGTACATGATTGTATATGTATCTGAGAATATGTATGTGAAAGAGTGCATATATATATATATATATATATATATATATATATATATATATATATATATATATATATATATATATATATATATATATATATATATATTTGCTTATGTGTCTGTGTACATGCGCATGATGTTTTATTATTGTATGTATATGCATGAATATGCCTTAATGTATTACATTAAAAAAATTAAGAAACTCTGGGTATAAAAGGAAAATAACATTATTTTTGTTATAGGTTTGTAAAGAAAACCGATTTTAGTTTAGGGTTTAATTAAATAATATATATATATATATATATATATATATATATATATATATATATATATATATATATATATATATATATATATATATATATATATATATATATATATATATATATATATATATATATATATATATATATATATATATATATATATATATATATATATATATATATATATATATATATATATATATATATATATATATATATATATATATATATATATATATATATATGGCTCCGTAGCTCAATCGATCGAGCACTCGTTATGGCAAACGAGAGGTCCAGGGTTCGAGGCCTGGCCGGAGCGGGAAATGTGAGCGGTTTCTCTTTGCACTTAGCTCCGAATGACTCAGTCGTTAAACGAGTACATCAGTGGAGTGCCCTTGCCACTCATGGGAATAATCTCCGGCATCCGCGATAGACCTGGCCCAGCCAGCGGTACCGCCGTGGGCCCGTGAAACCCTAGGATCTTCCTCGAAAGATCCAACTGACAGGACGATAGTCCTTCCTGGGGGATGAAGATTATTATTTATTTTATATATATATATATATATATATATATATATATATATATTATATATATATATATATATATATATATATATATATATATATATATATATATATTAAAATGGAATAAATTAATGTTGGGTAAAATCTAACTTTAGAAATTTATAAAATTGAAGTTCATGGTGTGCATGAGGTTATTTGGGTATTGTATGCATGTACTTTAATGTATTGTGTTAAATTTAAAAAAAAAAATTAATTATTTTAGTTATGGCTTTGAAAAGAAAACGGGTATTAGTTTAGAATGTATTAAATAATATGGAATAATATGCGTATAGCAAAATAAAATGTAAATGCAAGGAATGTAAAGTGGAATAAAATGGAATAAATAAATGTTGGAAAATGGAAATTTAGAAGTTTGTTAAACTAATGTACATGACTTAAAAGGATCATTTTATACTTATATTAGAAATATCTCGTGGTCTAGTGGTTTAAGAGTTTGCATTCGAATGTGATGCTCACAAGTTCGAACATCGTAGTGGTAGATTTGAATTCTGCATTTTTGACGAAAAAACAGCGTAAAAAAGTATATGAGAAAAAATCCACGGAGATGAAAATCATGTTTTCAGAAATACAAAACTCCTCCCCTCTTGAGGAACCTCCGAGTTCCGGAATCCTTCTATTAGGTGGCTCTGCACCCCTTCTTAAGGAATCTCCGAGTTTCTATGATGGGGACTCTGTTCCCACTCTTGAGGAAGCTCCGTGTTCCGAAAACCCTTACAGGAATCCACAGGAACCTGGAAAAAGAAACGTTTGGGGTTCTTACACCAGAAAAAAAGCCATAGACAGATCCAAATGTTGTAGTGATTCTGGTTCGAATCCCAGGTGAATTGTTTGTGGATTTCCGTTCAAAAACCCGTCATAAGGGCTCAGGAAAGAGCTTGAGGGGAAATTCCTTTCAAATTCCCTTCAAAAAGCCTCAGCAAAGAGCGCAGAAGAGAAAGTACCGGTCTATCGAACGTAAATATCGGAAGATAGTCTTTTAACATCGCTCTCCCCGTCGATCTTGCAATTTATATATATATATATATATATATATATATATATATATATATAATATATATATATATATATATATATATATATATATATATATATATATATATATATATATATATATGGTACCTCCTTCTTTCCAGCCACCTCTATTCTGTGGAACTCTCTACCATCATTTATTTTTCCTCCTGTATTTAATCTTCCACTCTTCAAGGCTTACGTCTGCGCCCACCTGAGGGCTGTGCGTTAGGTGTGTGTGTGTGTTTGAATGAGCTTTGTGCATGTGTGTGTGCCCCCTCCTTGAAAAGGGCTCTGCCCGTGAGTGGTGGCGTTCTGTAAAAAAAATATATATATATATATATATATATATATATATATATATATATATATATATATATATATATATATATATATATATATATATATATATATATATATATATATATATATATATATATATATGGCCAGACTGCACTTTGATATCCTTAAATATTACAAAAACTACTAAACGTACGTTAAAAAGGAAAACATTTTTGGAATCCTTGGCGAATTTCGATTAAGAAAAATTGGGAATTAAAAATAAAAAACTTATAATAATTTTAATAAGTACTTAAATTACAGTTATTTAAGGGACTTTACAGAATCGTACTCTGGCAGGGTCTCTTTTTTTTCTGAGATAAATTTCGCAATTGAGTAAAAAAAAATTGAAAAAAATTGAAAAATGTGTGAAATATATATATATATATATATATATATATATATATATATATATATATATATATATATATATATATATATATATATATATATATATATATATATATATATATATATATATATATATATATATATATATATGGTGCAATATAGCAGTAGGCTTGTATCCCATGGCAACATTCCAGTAATCAGTTAGGCCTGTATCCCACGGCAAACTTCGGTCGTTCAAGTTATGATAAGTCGAACTAGGACGCTAAAAAACTAAATAATAATAATAATAATAATAATAATAATAATAATAATAATAATAATAATAATAATAATTAAAAAATTATCAATACAAAGCAAATTTTTTTTTTTAAAACTTATTTTCACATCTTTTATATTTTCTTAATCAAAATTCGCCAAGGATTCCCAAAATGCTATCCTTTTTAAAGTACGTTTAGTAGTTTTTTGAAATATTTAAGGATATTAAAGTGCAGTCTGATATATATATATATATATATATATATATATATATATATATATATATATATATATATATATATATATATATATATATATATATATATATATATATATATATATATTATACACTGCACTATATTCCGCATGATGCGGGGTGATGTCAACTGCAGAAAGTTTTCACATTCCTGCAATCGTACGTGGAAAGAAAGAAAAACTGGTTGAAAGGGTTCCCAGCCTCTAGAATCATGCGAAGAACTATTCTTCATTTGACTTGACTGCGACGAAATAATCATTCTTTATTGACCAGAAGTTACCTCTAGTTAAAAAAATTTTCCTTTGAATATTTAATTTTCCATTTAACTGCCGAAAGTACGTTATATCGAAAAATTTGTTGATTCACCACATAATTTTATTGAATTTCAGTAAATAAACTTTCAAAAAAAAAATACTGAAATATTCTAAAGAAAATTTTTAAAACTTTGATCAATATCGTTCTCTACGCATAATTCTACAAAGTATATATATATATATATATATATATATATATATATATATATATATATATATATATATATATATATATATATATATATATATATATATATATATATATATACTTACAACCTTTCCCACAATCGTGGGGAGGTGTGTATCGCAGGCCACATCCATCCAAACATTCACTCCTTCACCAATCATTTCCTTTCATTCCTATCCTCTGTCAACCGCACACCCTCCTCCCAATTCAACCCTCTATCCCTTAAAAGCTCTTTGATATTACTCATTCAACTTCCTCTCGGTCTGCCCCTATCTCTCACACCCTCCACTTCTGAAACAAATACTTTTCTAGCCATTATCTCATCATTCATCCTACAAACATGTCCAAACTATCTCAGCTCTCAACCAAGCTCTTTCTCCATCCACACATTTCCGTTATCCTAGCATTCCTGAATATCTCTTCTACTAACTCCACAAACCGCTCTCAGACCTTTCATTTCGAAAACTTCGATTTTTTTCCTCTTTCTAGCGTTCAACCTATATACTTCACTCCCATACATAACCACCAGTATACAGCATCCCTCAAACATTTCCTGTCATGGCAAGTTTTGATGTTCAGAACTTATTCACAAATGTACCAATGGATGAAACATTGGAAATTATTTTAAGTACATTATTTGAAAACTCTACGACGGTCTGTGGTTCAGATAAACTAATTTAAGGAATTACTTCATATATCTATTAAAGATATAGTATTCATGTTTAATGGAAAATTTTATAAGCAAATTGATGGTTTTGAGATGGGAAGTCCATTAGTTCCCACCCCTAATTAATATCTTCATGTATTATTATAAAACAATTTGGCTTTATGAATGTCTTTTTAATTCAGACCAGTTTTGTACAGAAGATATATTGATGATTCCTTTAACCACTCGAAAGAACTAGACTTCCTAAAATCATTATTTTTAAAGAACTGGTTCCCAGAATTTTTAATTGATAATACATTTAGAAAACAACTTTCCGCCAAATTTCAAAATGAATCTCCAGCTTAGTTAACGGCAGTTAAAGATATCCTGTATATAAGATTACCTTTCATGGGAAGACTGGGATACGAACTAAAAAGAAAACTAGAAGACGTTTTGAAAAGACATTTCCCCCAATTCAAACTTATATTAAAATTTACTAATGATAACAATTAGAAAATTCTTCACTTTTAAAGAAAAATTACCATTACCTTTATGTTCGTCGATCGTATACAAATATTAGTGCGTTGACTGTGAGGCCACCTACGTAGGAAAGACCATTCGCTGTTTTATCAGTTGGATCGCCGAACATAAAGGTATATCCTTTAGAACTTTAGATCAATTACACCATCCCCTTTATTCGGCAATAAGATACCATTCTTTCCAAAGTAATCACTGTATACAGGATACTAATTTTAAAATTTTGGACCAAGCGAAAGAGCCCGATCTTCAAATATTGGAATATCTGTATATTTGGCATACCGAATCAAATCTGAATAAAAATTCACACTGGGACACCATCCTACTTTTGAAGTGAATTTTTTTCATTTTGATGGCTTTTTCTGCTTTTATTTATATTGTAATTTTTTATACATACTTATATATATTGATAGTTTTATGTATTTTATGTAATATTTTATGTTATTAGAGTCATTACGTTATAAGCCAATTATTACCCAATGAATGGGTAATTTAAAATTCACCCGAAACTAGTTGCCTAATAATACTTTAAATTTTTTTATTTTTAAACTACTTTCCTTGATATTTTGGTTAATCTGAGGCTTATATATATATATATATATATATATATATATATATATATATATATATATATATATATATATATATATATATATATATATATATATATATATATATATATATATATATATATATATATATATATATATATATATATATATATATATATATATATATATATATATATATATATATATATATATATATATATATATATATATATATATAAAGGGATGGATCGATACCAAAATTTTAACTGATACAGATACCTTTAAATTTACCGATATCGAGTACCGATACTGATACCAATTTTTTACTGAACTCATGAAGGTTGAAGCAAGATTGAAAATATTCAATGATCATAAAATTTAAGTTTTCTGCTATCAATAATACATGGTTATTTTGTATACATATTGTTAAGAAAAACTACTGATACAGGTTTGGTACCACCAAGACTTTGCATTCGACTTGCTCTAGTGCATGGTCTATTTTCTTTATTATTATTAATATCTGCAACACTCGAGATGTTCAATACAATTTCCTTTTGTTGAACACCACCTCTCTTCTTTTAGACCTAACTTCTTATTCTTGACAAAAACTTATGTTCTTGAGCGCTCTGATGGCTAACCATTTTCTGTTTCCTCTAACTATCTCTATCTTCAATTTTCAGGTAAAGGAGGAGGTTATGCATATGCGCGCTACGATTTTGTTTACTCTCATTCTCTAATCTGAAGTCTTATGAATTTTAAACCTTGTGGCTAAAGCTCTCTTACCATTCTACGACTAAATTCATTTGTTCTGTTTATTTATCTCCTAATTCTACTGACTATCCTAAATTCTTCGACTATTTAAACTCTAAAAAGAAGCAGATTCTCTCTTCTCTTTTCTTTGAAATCATCATATTAGGCGATTTCAATGTTCAACACCGCCAGTGTGTTTCTTCCAGTTCTCTTGATACAGCTGGTAAACGTGAATTCCATTTCGCTATCCAAAACGACCTTGAGCAGTTGGAGCAGCTCCCAATGGAGTACTGTTCTCACATTTGGGGGGCCTCCGGCTCCTCCTCTCTTCTGGATAGGGTTGAGTCTAAAGCTAAAAGATTAATTAATAAACTGTCCCCTACTTTCTAACTCTCTTGACTCACTATCTCTGCGACGTGACGTTGGCGCACTATCTCTTTTCTATAGGTACTACAATGGCAGGTGCTCGAAGGAATGGGCCTCTCGCATTCCTCCACCGTTGCGTCGTCCTCGTTGCACAAGGGGTGCCCTACTTTCGCACCAATTTTGTGTGGATGTAGGAAACCCCAGGATAGCCCGTTGTGGTGCCTCCTTCTTTCCAGCCACCTCTGCTCTGTGGAACTCTCTACCATCATCTATTTTTCCTCCTGTATTTAATCTTCCCCTCTTCAAGGCTTCCGTCTGTGCCCACCTGAGGGAAGTGCGTTAGGTCTGTGTTTGAATGAGTTTTTTTTCATTTTGTGTGTGCCCCCTCCTTGAAAAGGGCTACGCCCGTGAGTGGAGGCGTTCTGTAAAAAAAAAAAATATATATAATCATTATAAATATTCATAAAATTATAAATATAAATAATGGTAACTAACCTTCGATGAGTTTCGTCCCAGATACTATAGAGTTCTGTCATTTCATTTTTAAGTGGGTTTATAGAGGGCGAGGTATCTGACGAATACCGATGAATTTGGATGTTTAATGTATTCATGTCAGACTTCAAACCATCGCATTCATTAATAAGATTCTGTTTATATATATATATATATATATATATATATATATATATAATATATATATATATATATATATATATATATATATATATATATATATATATATATATTGCGGTGCGCAACACATTTTAAGCAACCCGAAGCGGAGCGGTGTGGTGCGGTACGGTGCGGTACGGTGTGGTGCGGTGCGTGGTGCGGCCTCTGGTGTGAACCGCACCGAAGATGATGTATCCTGCGATAATTATCTGTTCGTCAGACTATATATATATATATATATATATATATATATATATATATATATATATATATATATATATATATATATATATATATTATATATATATATATATATATATATATATATATATATATATATATATATATATATATATATATATATATATATATATATATATTGAAATTGTTCATATTTTCAAGGTATCCTAACAGAAGAGTTAAAGTTACTCTCTTTATTCCGACTTCCTCATTTCCTCGGCAGAAAAATGAAAAAGGCTGTTTAGAAAGACGTGTCTCACTATCCCGTTTCATTGAAGGAGATATGCGACTGTAGAATTCAAAAGAGCAGTGCTTGTTGTAATGAGCGATACAAAGAAATTTGATGTGCACAAAGAGTTTGGACAGAATTAGTGTGAAAGAACCAATAAGACAAAAAGACTTAGACTCCATCTTTTCAAGAGCATCATGAGTAGGACCATCCCAGATGTGTAAAACTTACTCCATACAGTGTAAACAAGACACCTGTGAAAAGTAAACAAATTTCGGATGAGGCCCAGAACTTTAACACCATAAGAGCTTGTTTCATAGAGAAATATTGTAGTCATTTAAATAAAGACTACGAGAAAAAGAAACAGCGAGAATATTTAAGGACAGACGAAAGTTTCAATGGTGATGTCAGAATTGCATTGAACGTTGTATCGAGTAGAAAGATGGAGGACCAAAGTTTTGGTGATTGAAAATTCCCATGTTTTCTCTCCCCTCTGCGAGAAAGACCAGAGGTTGACTACTCCAGGGTCACTCCCCTAGCGTTAATTAAGTGCTGCTGAATATATATATATATATATATATATATATATATATATATATATATATATATATATATATATATATATATATATATATATATATATATATATATATATATATATATATATAATTTTTTCTTCCTAACAGTCACTCCCATTATAAGGGTCTTATCCACCATGTATAGAATACTGTTCTCTTATTTAAAATGCGGTTGTGCCTGTCTTTAGGACAAGGTAGAGTCTAAGACGAAAAACTAATAAATTGTCCCCTACTTTCAAAATCCCTTTATCCTCTGTATTGCCACGTGACTTTGGCACACAATCTCTTTTCTATAAGTTTTATATTGGCAGGTGCTCAAGGTAACTGACCTTTCTCATTCCACCACGATTGCTTCGCCCTCGCAGCACGAGGAGTGCTATGCACTCACATCAATTTTGTGTGAATATTGCAAATTCTTTGCTTCTCAATTTTCATGTTCTTTTATTTACATTAATTTACTTTCTTATATTTACTCCCATTATATAAGAGTCTTATCCCCCATGTATATAGTACTGTTCTCTCATTTGGGAGGCGGTTGTGTGTGTTTGTGTGAGGGGGGGAGGAGAGTGGCTCTAGCTCTGCTTGCTTTTTTGGACAGGGTTGATTTTAGGCGAAAAAACTAAATAAACTGTTCCCTACTTTCAAACTTCCTTGAACCTCTGTATGTCACGTGACTTTGGCACACAATCTCGCAGCACGAGGAGTACCATGCACTCTACATCAATTTTGTGTGAATATTGCAAACTCTATGCTTGTCATTTTCTGTTCTTATATTTATAGGGAGTTGAAGAAGGAGGAATAGCTCCTAAATCAGCAAAAGTTTGGGCGAATAATTTTGAGGAAGGCCAACTGAAGATACCAGAGCGAAAGAGGAAGAAGCAAAGTTAGAGTGGCCTTTTTTTGCAAAATGCCAGAAAGTGCTTGATGAAGAAGAACCAGAAAAATTGTTGCATTTTCTACGGAGAAAAGAATTTTTAGTGTTACGAAGGATATATTTTGCATGATTCCGGGATGAAATATAAGTTGCGTGAGTATCTGGTGTTTGAAGACGATGGTAATCTCTGAATGCAGCATCCTTGCGGCGAATAGCCCGAGAACAAGCAGAGTTCAACGTAGGTTTATTAGGTTTAGTAGAAGGGAAAAAATATGAAATGTAAGCCTCCATACCAGAGAAAATCACCTCAGGAATGCTCTCTGCACACTCCGAGGGACTTCTCCTTCGGAAGCAATAATCCTTTCATGGAAAATAAAAGAAGTACGACCGCAAGTCCGGAAAGATTGTTGCCCCAAAATTCCCCAAACGATTCTTCGCACTAGTAGTGGGTCTTTCATGAGGAAGACTTGAAATGATAGAAGAGGATACAGAGATAAGAAGGTGACCGGAGAAACCCAGAGGTGGATAGAGTTTGACAGTGCAAGTAGAAGGATTAGAAGTTAGAAAAAAGTCTAGAATGTTGGGTTCATCTCCAAGACGATGAGGTGCGAGTAAGGAGTTGCATCAACTGCTAAAAGTCGTTTTGGATAGCGAAATGGAAGGTACGTTCACCGGCTGTATCATAAGAGCTAGAAGGAAGCCACCGGTGAACATTGAAATCACCTTAATTGAGTGATACCATATTTATTTTTAATATTAAGATAAACAGCATTGCTCCTTTTGAGCTTAATTTTAATCAAGAAAAGTATAGCAAAAAATGAATGAAGTATACTCATGAATTAAAGATCTTTATTACTAGCATATTTATAAGATAACTCAACGATTCAACTACTAGCTGTAGTCATTATCAAGAGTAGCTGAAATTAAGATAAAAAATGAGTACTAACAGTAAACTATGCAATAAATAAAAATAGAAATTAAAAAATAAAAATATGCAATAAACAATAATAAAACAAAATACAAATAAAAGTATATATAAATGCTACATTATCCCTTTTATGACAACAAACAAAAATTTAGAATACATAATTATATACACTGTACCTCCCCCCCCCCCAATTTTCACGTAAAATTTAAAATAAGTTCATAATAATACTAATTTGATAATTGTGAAAAAACACATATTCAGCATTCACTTAAACAGAGCTGAGACTAAATAAACGTATGCACACTTTATCAGCTACAATCTAAACATACTAATTTAGTTGGTAAGGAAAAGTATCAAACTACAACCCTCTATTACTGGAAAACCCATATATACATAAAGTAGTACAAAGTCTTAATAACAGAATACAAACAACTTTCTATCATTAAAAACAAACATTCTGATTTAATTACTGAAACACATCAACATTACATCTACATATGCATGATTATCACATTCATACAATTCGACGGGAAGAAAGAGACTGGAGAGACTTAGTAACAGTAGGAGAATTGATGAGACGAAAAGCACTAGACTCCACCTTTTCGAGAATAGCTGTATGTGTGGAGCCACCCCAGATGTGAGAGGCGTGCTCTATACAGAAGCGAACAACACCCCTATACAGAGCAAGCAACTGGGGTGGCGTAAAAAAAACCCGAAGGCGCCTCAGAACACCCAACCTCTTAGAAGCTTGTTGAGAAAAAGAAATAATGTGATTCTTCCAAGAAAGATCACGAGAAAAAGAAACACCGAGAATATTGAGGACAGATGAAGGTCTGAGTTGAGTGTTTTCGAAGAAGATACCATAGTTGTGTGGAAGATTGTGTGTTTCATTAATGAAAAGGAAAAAAAGTTCTGGGAAAGGACAGATCCTTGAGGAACACACTATTAAGAATTTAAAGGAAAAACTGTGGCCGTCTA